>CAKAEH010001580.1:0-44851 GCA_916381525.1 Cercopithifilaria johnstoni | reverse complement strand
GCTTCTAATTTTGCAGATGTATAAGAGCTAATCAATTTCACTTGTTGTTTAATATCATGTAACTATGTAAAGATCTGATGCCAAATCTCGGGATAAACTAATAAATAATGAAGAATATACGATGTGGTTCTTAACAAAAATCAAAGTTCACCTCATTCATGAAAAGATCATCCATCTTCTCATGGAATTTTTTTTTGTTTTCACCACTTGACTGCATCAAACTGTCCTCAGCACTTGCACCAGTACTGTTCAAATCCGATTTACTCGCTGACTGCTCCACCTAAAATATGACTTAAAACTCAAAAACAATGTTCCGTTAAAAAATGAAAATTCATTCTCCTTAGAAAAAGTCTAACTCGTCGTTTTCTGTCTCCAGCTGTTGTTTTTTTAATCTCAATCACATCATCATCATCGTCATCTACAACGTAATCAGATTCATCCAAATCATCTTCACTACTATTGGATTCCCAATTATCTCGTTTATTCTTTTTTGCTTTCGTACTCAATGAACTGCCACCTCGATCTGAAAATTTGCTATTAATTGAATTAACCATTAAGTTGGATGCTTCACCTAAATCCAAACATTACTTCTTCATGCTATTTGTACTGTCAAGTAGGAGGCTCTTCTTTCCACTGGCAGAAAACGTTGGGTAACTGTTTCTTTTCTGTTTAGCGCTTTGTCCATCAGTTTGGATCAGTAAAACTTCCAACGC
The DNA here is from genome assembly GCA_916381525.1 of Cercopithifilaria johnstoni. Lineage (NCBI taxonomy): Eukaryota > Metazoa > Nematoda > Chromadorea > Rhabditida > Onchocercidae > Cercopithifilaria > Cercopithifilaria johnstoni. The sequence goes on along the minus strand of CAKAEH010001580.1, from coordinate 44,138 downwards.
TCTAGCATAAACGATATCAGCGCTATGACAATATCTAAATTCACCAGATTTAAAATGAAATTCAAATTTACCATTTTCTTTCCGCTGGCGTTTGGACTTCTCTTTCTTTTTGTCATCCTAAATATATCAAAATATATATATACATATATTTTCAAATGAGCCTTTATAGTAAATATAATAAATTCAATGAAAGAAGCAACCTCCTCATCGTTCTCATCCTTTACTTTTTTTGGCTCCTTTGGTACTCTTGGCTTCCTAATTTTTGGTTCATCGGTCTTCTTGCTTTCATATTTTTCTTTAATAGCATCTAGAGAAGGCTGGACCCGAATTCCGTTCGGATCAGGAAGCACCTCCTAAACAACCAGAAAATTATGCCCAATGAAGTAATATTAAGTCAAGGAAAAATTTAATTAAAAAATGTACTCAGTATCCTAATACAAAGATCTGTCTTATCAAACGACAATTTTGCTAACGGTTTTTTAAGCCTTTGAAACACACTTGTACAAGAACGCTCGCTTTCTTACGCCCTTTTGTGACTGCACCAGCAATTTTCTTAGCAGCATCTTTCACTTGCGTTTCTATATCAGCTTTTTCCTTGGCTTCCTGTAAAAGATACGAAAATTTGCCACAAGATTGCCATTCAAAACCACAAGGTTGCTATTCAAAATGAAAAAAAGAGAAAAGAATTATATCCACCCAACAAACCTGCTTTTCTAATTCAACCAAAAAATTATCCAAATCTTGTTCCCACAAATCAGACCAAGTCTTTGATTGTAGAGCCTAAAGAGAAAATAATTTCAATTAAACCAAACTTGACACGAACTTGAGAAATAAATTTCAAAAAATGGAAAAACAAAGAAACTGCAAAATATACTTTTAACTCCTCTAGCTTCAATTCACTATCGTGTAACAACTTGTCCTTTTCTTCTTCCGATAATTTTAGAATTGCCATACCCACTAAATAATCATAATCACTCAGTTTCTTCTCCAAATCCTTCTTCATTGGAGAAACAGGTGACTCTAATTCTTCCTTAAACAATAATACTAATCAAAATAGTGAATTGTAACCCTTTTTGACCAACGGTAACTAATTATGAGAACCACAGAATTGTACAGCAAAAAGTTATACAACGTTATATTAACTTCCTCCTTTACTTTAAAAAAATAGAGAGGGAAAGAGAGAGACCATAAAACACTCTCTGAACATGAGTACAGATAAATACAAATAGAAACAGAGATAGTTAATCTATTACTTATAATCTACCTATATTTAACAGTATACGTTCTGTACTATATATGTAAATTAAAAACTGAATATTTCAATAGAAAACAAACCTCTTCTTCACCTTCCATTTCTTCATCGTCGACTTGGACTTCGCCAGTCATTTCAAGTTCACGCTTTCTCTGTAATTCCTTCCACCGTTTCACTGGATCCGGATCGAAACCTTTTTTCACCAGCTGCTCCACTATTGCTGCCTTACGTTTATTCTCAATTAATATTTCACCTTTAATTTTCCCCAAGATGAAACGTGCCTGAAATGATAGCAAATGCCTAAAATATGCCTAAAATTAAGTCGCACACTTTAAAAAATTTTTCTCACCAGAAGAAAAATCATCAATAATTTAAAACTTCCATGACAAATTAGAATATACCTGATTGCTGAGTCGTTCGCTTTGAGCACGAAGCATTCCTTCCTGGAATGCTTTCCGTTCGATATATTTTTTTTTCCTTATCTCAAAAAATTCTTTGCAAATCTGTTCCACATTTGAGAATCTCCTCAGGCAACCCAAAGGATCAAACAGAACCTGCAGATATTTCATAATTATTTTAAAATAATGTCTAAATTTCCTTAAACTTCTTAGGAGAAAAAATGTTGCCACCGTCAGTTGAATGAAGTAAATGTGCATCATTAAGCCTAAATAGTTCAGGTCTCTTATTTCGAGTAACATATTTTAACATATGCAAAAATCAGTAAATTAAAAACTAAATGCCCCCACAGAACGCATGGTTTCAAACGATAAGAAATCCTTTAGGTGAGCCTCTAAGAATTAACATTTAATCATCTCTGTTTTATCTATTACATTACAGTTAAGTTGCAAACCATAGAGCTTATGTTTATTGCCGTCTGCAGCTTGAATACTTTATGCAATCCTTCCATTTCCGCCTCCCTCAGCTTCGCTGCATTCATTTTTATAACAAATTTAACAGTTGTGTCGGTGTGATATTCCTTGAAGTCTCTAAAAAGTTCCTAATTATAAGCAATAGTCAGTACCGAAAGATGAGAATATGCTTAAAAAATCACGAAAAGTATACTGTATTAGAGGAGGCTGTTTATCAGATCCTTCCAGCATGGGTTCTAAGACACTTTCTTTGTAGTGTTGCGTCCAAGTTCGTATTGGTAACTCAGTGATTTCGATTGTATCATTACTCAAAAAGGCTATTTCACCACTACAAATATATCGAGATTCATCTAATTTCTCGATAGTTCCACGGAAATTTTTGAACCATGGGATCTGGAAAGACAGTTTATGAAATGAAGAACAATGAGAAAAGCCAACACTTTCGTATATAGAAAACTCTTCATTCTACTATATTTAAGGTGAGCATATTCAGATCAAAGAGTAAACAGTATTAATAAATATGAGCACATCTTAACTATTATCTTTGAAAATTCAATAAAATCAAAAACATACCAGAGGTTTGGGTTCTTCGCCATGTATTAAACGCCGCATATTATCAACAATTTCACGCGGATTATAATTTGGTATTTTTGTTGACCAAGCGGTACCAATTCCTTCGGCTCCATTAACCAAAACTGTAGGTATGATTGGACAATACCTAAGAAATAACTGTTTTCAACAAAGAACTTGAGTTCATATTTAAATCATGCTTCATATTTAACAGCTCACCATTCAGGTTCAATTCGTTGATTTTCTTCAAACAGAAAGCGTAGAACATTTTCATCAACAGCGGGAAACAGCGCTCGGGTTACAGGACTGAATAAATATTTTATAACAATCAGGTTTAATCAACCGTCCCATAATTTAATCATCAATATCTCAATTTTATAATTCCAAGAAAATTTGAGTGAAGACGCTCGATAAATATGCGTTCATAAATATGCACACTTACTTGAGCTGTGTGAAAATATAACGTGGACTTGCACTATCCTTTCCACCCTGTAAACGTGTGCCGAACTGACCGATTGGTAACAACAAATTGATATTATTTGAACCAACATAATCTTGTGCCAGGTTTACGATTGTTGACATAAGTGAGGCCTAAAAACTTCGAAGTCAGATTAATTCGGAATCAATGAAAATTTTTCCGCAATACAAACAATAGCGAATAAAATTTAGAAATTTATCAAGTACCTCGCCGTGATGATAAGCAGACATTTCTCCAACTGCACCAGCAAGCTGAGCTACTTTCACTTCTTTTTTATCTGCTCGTTTAAAGCAAGTGAATAAAACCTAAAAAACTAGATAAAACTGGAAAATAATGAATGAAGGAATTAAAAATAAAACTGAAAAAAAATCTCACATCAAAATCAATTTCATACATCTGGTAGCACTATTGGAGCTTAAAAGAAATCCACATAGCGCACATTATAGGAAAGCTCAAATATAGGATATATCTATTACATACGTAGGACTTAAATTACGGAAGAAATAATTGGACATTAATAAGCTTGATGACTACACAACCAACCTTACGCTGTCCAGGCTTTAGCCCATCAACCAAACTTGGTATAGATCTTTCATTATCAGCATTTGAAAACAACACCAGTTCTTTATTGACAAAATCTTTAAATGAAACAGCACGAGTATCTTTATCATACAGATACTCCTCCGTTAATCCTTGCTCACGTCTTGCTTTTTTCTCCTGAAAAAAATGGCGAAGAGGAATGCACTACTGTAGGCAGAGAAATATAAGTTATAAAAGCAGCTGTAACACAATTACAGACTGAACAATGCGCTTTGATGTGACGTAAATGAAACATTTACTATTTTTTGATTAAAGTGGCTTCTGTATAGATCCGACATAAGACAAAGGTTCACTGTGGGTATAATATACTTACAGCCATCCAATTCGTCAACCATACTTTTCGATCTTCAATTTTCTTTTTACTAAATGCCATATCCAAAGAGTTGTCATCTTCCTCTCCCGAATATTGAAATCTAATACGATGGCGTACCATATCAGTGAAATATTCTTTGGCTTCCTTTGACGTCGAAGTACCCAAACCTAAACGATTAATATGTATAACTGCTGCTGTATCATATCGAATTACAAATTTCCAGAAAGAGTGCAACCTTTGTAATATTTTATGCGGTATGTCTTCCAATTCTCAGTGTTATTTCGCCATTCAGCATATTCCGGAAGCGAGAAGAAAGAAAACGATTCTTTACCCTTTGTGGCCTAAAAACAATGAAATTGTACATAACTATAAATAATTGCCCAAGAAGGGCCAAACCGTTAACTATACATGAAGCATTCACTTTCTTAAAAAATCTAAAACATTTTTAGTTAAATATAACTTCAAATACATTGAAAAACAAATCAAAAAATTTCGAATGAGCTCGTATAAAATACAACCTAAGCACACCCACAGCCTAATTCTCTTCTATTACTCTGTATAACAATTCTTTTTTACCAATTTTAAAGCTACGGTTGCTTCAATAGCTCTAAAACAGCGAACAAATCAAATGGATCTATACTTACTTTAACAATTGGTGTTATAAATTCTTCAACGAAGTTACGACGAATTAATATTGGCCAATTATAATGAATAAAATTAATCACAAGGCCCTTGATATGCGAACCATCCTGGTCCTGCAGTAGAATATATTTACAAGAAAAATGAAAAATGAATTTTTTTTCAACAAAGTGAATAAGCAAATTAATTTCGAATTCTCATGTAGTAATAAGCTACCTGATCAGCCATAACCATTATTTTTCCATAACGAAGCGTTTTCATATCATCATCTTTATCATATTTCAAACGATACTGCAGACCGATAATTTTAATTAGAGCATTTATTTCTGCATTTTCCATAATCTAAAATTGATTAAATCGAAAATTGAACTAAAAAAACCCTTCAAAAGTTTCAACGGTCATTAGTATTAGCAAATGTATCGATAACATAACATCCTTCTAATCATACAAACAAATTTAAAGTAATTCTCACTTCCTATTCGAATTAATTGTAGGACAGGTTTTAAAATGATGAACATTTTCCTCATACTTAATGATCATATACTCTATGCGTTAGCTGTTCTGGCTTTTTACGAAAGAAAAAAGAAAAAGGAGAATAAACAGCAAGATAGAAATAATACCTGTTTATGACTGCCTTCACGAACATTTAGCATTTTGCCGCGTAGTGGAAAGACGCCATAATGGTCACGACCAACGACACCTAATCCCGAAACAGCGAGAGATTTAGCCGAATCTCCTTCAGTAAGTATCAGCGTGCACACGGAAGAATTTTTGGTCCCAGCGTCATTTGCATCCTCTAGTTTCGGTATGCCCTGTTTGATACATTATATAGATACAACAGAATAAAAGTTTATTATAAAGGTAAATAATTCAAAACTAAGTTTCAAATATATTGACGACAAAGCCAGCTAACCAAACCTTCAGTTTACTGGTTTTCTTGCTTGAACATTTCTTGTCTAATGTTTCTTGCTGTTTAAAGCGGACCCATGCCAAGACAGCTTCAACAATTCCGCATTTCATTGCTCCATTAATGAACCTTTCAGATAATTCACATTTGCTGCCAAAACTTTTTGCTTGTAAGGTCATTGTCTCCTTCGTTTGCGAGTCAAATGTTGGATTCTCAATAAGCGAATTCACAAAGACCCACATATGACTTTTAACCTGGAATGAAATAACTATAATTCACGTTTAAAACTATGCAGAAGCAATTTTTAATAGAAATTCTTCCTATTCAAAAGCATATGTAGCAAAGTAATGAAATAGGATAACCATATACACAGGTGCTATCAAAAGTTAAGCAAATCTATTGGGAAAAAAGCCATAAATATACAAAATTTTATCTGTAAATATAAAAAAATATTACTTGAAACGGTTTAACATTTACTCCACTCTTTCCTACTTTCTTTTTGATAATGTCTATCAGCTTCGCTGTGATTTGATCGGCAACATAGTCAACATGGCGACCACCCTGAATCGAGAGAATTGGATTTTCATTTTTTTTTAATCAGAATTAACAGGAACATTTGCTATATGTATTCAGATCTTGAACATTACGATGGATATTTTTTCAGTGCTCATTTTATTTAAATTATTAACTCACAGTATGGCCTTCGTCCGAAATTGCAATTTTTTTCACTTTAATTTTTACCATTAGAAAACTAAAGACAAGAGAAACCATAAACTCACCATATTACAATTTAAAAAATGCATGAAAACACAAAAATGACTAAAATAGAAAAAAATCCCAACAGTATAACCTTTGTAGTAGCGATGGAATTGACAAAAGAAACTTGTTGAAATCCTTTTTCGGAAACTGTTAAGGCTACTTCCCATCTTTCATTAACCTGTTCGTAAACAACTTTATATGGTTCCCCGTCACTGTCAAGATTATGTTTTGCGTACTGGTCGACATATTGTTTAAAGCCTTGAACCTGAAAAAAAATAAAAAAACATAAAGTAGGCGCTGCTGCAATTATCAGGAAGAAACTTTAATAGGATTCCTGCTCAGTATAAGTGAAATTAAAAATCCATGCAAACTTCAAAGTTAAAAAATCATTTTTACCGGTAGTAATTTGCCATCCAAGTATACTTTGACACCTTTCGTTGAACCAGCGATATCATATGCCCGGCGCGATATCAGCGAAATAATGTCGTCATCCAGTTCGGTCATTTTGAATTTTTTAAGGTCCGGTTTAAACGTTACACGTGTAAAATCTTCACCACTTGATTTACCCACGAATGGGTCATTGTCTTTTGTCATATTATTCTTCCAAGTCTTAAAAATTACAACAGAGTTCAGTCAAAATCAAGATCAATTTATCTAAAAGAAAGATTGAAATGTTACGTCATAGACCTACTTGCTTGAAAACTTTTCCATATTCTTTGGAGGATGTCTCAACTGTAAATTCTGTGCTGAATATGTTGCATAGTTTAGCACCATATCCGTTTCGGCCACCTGAAAATCTCTACAACACTGTCCAAAATAAAAAAATGAATCAAAACTTATGCAAAAGGTTATGATTAGTGAGATGCTTTGAAAACAGATAAACAATGTACCAAAGAGATCACATGAATTGTTTTACAATTTACTATTTTCAACATAAAAAAACACCATAACTGGATAAGGCTTGATGAATCTTTAACTCAACATCCAAAAGGGAAGAAGTATATAATTAAATTATTCAGTTGAAGGAATATCTGCTTGGAGTAAAGTGCCTATAAGAGATTTATACCTGTCACTTTTCGTTCGCTATCGTCATAATTTGAGGAGGTAAGCAGTGTACCAAATATGAGTTCAGGGACATACAACTGTTCCACCTTGTGTAGTACGACAGGAATACCTTTGCCATTATTAAACACACTAATCTCGTTCTTTTCTCTGTAAAATTAAAAGTTTAATTTATTTGTCTACCTTTATTCATCAAGAAAGACACTAATAACCTCAGTTTTTTAAAATCTCGGTGACATTAGATCATTGAAAAGCTAACAAACAGTAAAGTGTAACAGTTTGATTAAAAATCGAGGTTTGGTTTTCAAGGTATGAAAGTTTTTCTAAAGGTTCATGTGTAATAATGTCCGGTATGCAATCAAGCTACCAAATTGACACATTTATACTAAATAGCAATTATGTTAATTCTGCCGAATAACGATTCGTACTCATTTTAAAATCCACATTATCAATAAAACCAATATCAGACGAGAATTACTAAAAATTAGTAAATGAATCAAAATCAAACTTATTAATGCTAATTTTGATAAGATTCATTTTCGGATCACGTTGTTTATTGTCTGCAGCGTTCACCAGAATCTCGTCAAATATTTTGTACAATCCAGGAACATATGAAATGTCACGCTGAGCGATTCGTTCTCCTTCCATATCATATACCCACAATGGCTAAAATTAACTAAATATGAAAGCGAAAAAAAACGACTCAAAAAAATTTAAGACACAAAAATAGTGAAGTGTTATCCTTTGGCGCTAGTCAACACCATTGACGGTGATGGAGCAGAAGATGAATACAACACTGCTAAATTTGGATGTACCAAGCCACTATCGAAAAGGACTATCCTTCCCTCCTTTATTAATTATTAACGAGATATACCGCCTTATCAGTGCGCTCCACGGAACCAATATATGTATCTGGACGTAGCAAAATATGTTCCAGTTGACTCTTTTTCTGGTAGATTTTTTCAATATTTAGCCGTTTGGGGTGCTGATCGATATTTGTAAAGATATCCAATGGATCACCATTGTCACTTTTATCACCATTCATAACTATAACAAAGAAGCTGTATAAAACATTTCCGTTTGTTTGAAGAAAAGTTAATTATGATGCCCCTAATTATGATATACGCTAATTAATACGCTAATTAATGATATACACTCTAATTAATGGTATAAACCGAAAGAAATACTCTACGGCTAACCCGAATTGCCATTTGTTTCCTTTTTCGATGCTTGCTTCTTAAGTGGTGGCTTATCCCTTCTCTCGACTTGCTTTTTGGGTGCTTTCTTCTGCGGAGATGAAGTAAACTGAAAATGAATCTACTCTTCTATAATGTATAAATTCAATATATAGTTCATTTAGAAAAGATTTTTTTTACTTTCTATCAATATCACTTGAAATTTTAAAAGATATTACTACAATATTATGTGCTTGTCTTCTGACTGCCTATGCAATACCAAAGTATTTAAAGACAGTTACAAAGAACTTAAACAAGGACTTCAGCAAAAATAATCTTTAATTGCTCAATTTTTAAATGATAAATTCTAAAAAGCTGTAAGAACGACATACCGAAGGATCATAGTCAGATTCTTCGTCGCTACGCATTATCAACCAATAAAATGATGTATCAAATCCGAAATTACAGCTTAAATCAAGTTAGCTCTTAAATAATTGCCCTGAAATAGAACACAAATCGCAAATTTATTAACTAATCCAGCAACATCCATTATCATACCAAGAACTCGCATGTATTCCATTGTCAATTGTCACTCAGATTGGCAACACTAAGACTTACATAACACTAAACGAAATGAATGACTTAGAGTAGAATATTACTTGAGGAAAATTTCTGACACAACGTTTCCTTTTGTTATTATTATGCAAATATCTCGGCTTTTTAATTGTGATATCTATTGAGAAATAACTAGAAAGGTATGCAACAGATAAGATAATAACAGAAGTTAAGAAATGGTATATCTAAAGCAATTACTGGAAAGAAACAAGTAACTAGACAACTACATTACTATAAACAGAATTAACATTTTATGACAAGTAATTCTTTTATTTTCTATTTCTTTTTTTCTTACACTTATTACTAATCTAGGCATTAATATATCACTTAGCACGAGGAGAAAGAAGACAAGGTAGAACAAATTCACAGAGGATTAATTTCTTGCTATAGAAATTTGTACAGGTCATATTCAGACAAAAAAACTTCATCAGACGGTGCTCTTGTGAACTCACCTGCCCACCACAGTCCAGCAAAATATCCGAGTACCTACATCAAGTGTCAGTAGTGTCAGTGGTGTCAGTGGCGGTCAATCATCTTTTCTCCTATGTTATTTTGATTTGCTTAAAATGCAAAATTCTTATCTCCGTTTGCTATATTTTGGTTTTTCTCTTTGCAATTTTATTCGATAGTTTTAAGATCTTAAGACACATTAAGTTATGTATTCTTTTTTTGAAGCTTATCCTTTTAAATATTTAATTTTAAAGTTTTGTTTTACATTCATTTATTCAATCACTCCAATAGATTCGGACATCGAATAAAATTTAAATAATACAACAAAGAGAGAGAGAGACAGAGACGAAGCGAGAGTCATAAGTAACGTATTATTTCTGGGCAGTTAGACGATAAAATACCTCTTCATCTATATGAATTAAATATTGATTTAGCTTCCATTGACATTGCAAATTGTCACATCATTGTCGCATCACTATACAACATAACACATCTTATTTATCGATTAATGAAAGGAAGAAGCAAACATTTGACCGAATAAAAGTTTAATGAAATAATGAAAATTTGAAAAAAGCTATTATAATGGAATTTACTTGTTCACTGTTATAAATTGATTGTAGGCAGATGATCGGATAATTTACCTGTAACAATATTTCATTTTAAATTTAACTAATTTAATTCATTATAAAAAGGTAAATGGAATCAATTAATGCAGATGATTTACCTGTAACAATATTTTCATTTAAATTTTAACCAATTCAATTCATTATAAAAAGGTAAATGGAATCAATCAATTGGTAGGAATTTAAAATAAGAGCAAATAAAAAAAAGTTTGATTAATTTGGAAAATTTTCCAATAATCTTTACTAATTCTAAAGTCTTAATTAATTGCTATCCTAATTATAAGGAATCTAAATGTCTTTTTTGTTTCCTTGAAAAGTGAGAGTTTCATATTTATTTTGCTACTGAATGTAACATGTTACCTCTGTCAACACTACATTACATTTCCTATATCAATATCTCGATGAGTCAGGGAATATCACCTAATTCAAGAAAAATTCATCCTCCGTATTATCAGCCGATATTTTCAATGTCTAATGTAAAAGTTTCACATTAGACATTGAAAATATCGGTTTCACAAAAAGTGTAAGAATTATAAAGCAAATAAAATCACCAAGATTTCAAGAAGATAACATAAAGAATCCATCCAATGGCTTTGATAGAGAATTGTTATCATAGGAAAATGATTCTTCACATATACCTTAAAAATAGAAGTTTCAGAAGATTAATTAAAACCTATTCAATATTCATCTAAATTATTGATTGACAAGGAGATTGATAAATTGATAAAATAAACTGACAGTTAATGTTTACTAATTCAACTGACAATAGAGGAAATGATTTCTTAAAGAATTTAACTAATAAATTGATAAAAGAAACTGATAATTAATGTTTACTAATTCAACTGACAATAGAGGAAATGATTTCTTAAAGAATTTATTTATCAGTTCATATAAATTTCTGTTAAATCAGAAATTATTGATTTTTTAGTAACAAACAGATAATATATGGAAATTTCAATTTAATCGTTGCATAAGAAATTAAAATACGCTCAAACCGTTTATTTAAAAATGATGAAAATTTGAAGTGCTCGAAGATGACAAAATTTCCAATATCTTTTTTCCGATAACAAATATTCGATAATATTTACTAACAAAAAAATAAATTATCTACAATTCAATATCATTTGTATGAATTAAGGAAATTCGTGAATTTCATTATAATTCATTTTCATTTTAAAATTTGCTTCATCAAATCTGGAAAAATTCAAAAAGGATTCATTACAAAATATCATATGACTTTCTTAGTTGATAATAATAAATTTTGATAACAGATGATAAATTTTATTAATAATTGCTATTGATATTAAAGAGTAAATAGTAGCAATGATAAGTCATTAATTATGCAACAAATGCAATTAATCGAAGACTGATATTCCGGCAAACTGGTGGTATCATATTCCATTTTCAAACAAATAAATATGTATTTGACGAATGAAGTTACTTATAATATCATCAAATTGTGCACTTTAACCTTCGTGTATGCTATACGAAAGTGAATCGAATTATATTGAATAAAGTACCATTCAACAAAACATAAATTAATCAAAATCATTTCATACTAATACTACTAACTGATTGCATTAACTTTAATGTTTAAAATCTTTTGTTTTAAATTCATCCCTTTAAACTCCTGTAAAATAATTAACCTAAAATAAAATTTAAAAATGAACTTATCATATATAATTATTTAAAATTTCATATATATATTCAATAGGTCATTAAAGAAAAATTCAATAGCTTATCTTTTATTTCAATTGCAATACATATTTTTAAATAAGTAAAATAGAATTGAAAATGGAATGTTTTATCTTTGAATAAGATGAGATAAATGAATATGCAAATGATTAATGTCTTGCAGAAAACCTTCCGAAGTTCAAAACTTGTCTAGATGTAAATTAAATTTGCATTTAGTATTACTCTTTTAAAAAATTCACCAAAGCTTCAATTTGGTATTTTCATCTGCACTTTTGCAGAAAAAAGAAACACCGTTAAATTTCTCTATCTGATATATATATATATATATAGTTGCTGAAGTATTATAGCCGATATTACTATTGCTAATATCTTTTAAATTAGTAAAATTTATAATACAATAAGTTTATATGATTATACTTACACTCTGAATCTTTCTTATTGAATTTGAATTTCAATTGACGATGTAAGAAATTGTTTGGAATAATTTTTTTCCACTGTTTTTCTTTCCATTATCATCATTATTCTTTTTACTACCTGAATGATTATCAATCAATTTAATTATAAAACCTTTTAGCAGTATCGTTGATTAAGAATAAAATTATAATTATTGTTATTAAGTATTGCTACACTTCATAATTACTTGAATTACTTTTTAAATGAATGAAAGAAGGTAAATCTGATATTGTACTTGAATAATAACTTTATTACATTTAAATAATTGAGAAAATATTGATGTGGCACTATTGTCAGTACTCGTTATTTACTATGTTTGTTAGAAGTAGTTTAAATATCCGAGATGTGGCGCTATTGTCAGTACTTCGTTATTTCCTATGATCGCATATATATGTTATCAGTAAATATATATATTTATTTACTGTTTATAATAATATATTCTTTCCGATGAATCTCTCAATTATAATTTTTATGCAAATATTTCACATCAAAAATTAATCGAATCTCTTTTTTTTTGTTCATTCAAAATTTATTTCAATTAATTATGAATTAATTTTTTTTGTTTGTAATAATTCGAAATAAGATTATGATAAAGAAGATCAAAGAGAAAAAGAGAAGAATATAGATTCATTTGAAATAAGTTTCTCTAAGTCTCGTTAATTGACAAACAGCTACCACCTATGAAGCTATATATGGAATGAGCCGCCTTGTTAATTCTTCTTTTCTTTCTAATATTCAAAATGCAACGAAACAATGCAACCTTTTATATTTGTCGTTTCTTTTTTTCAACCTACCCCGCATTTTCTTCAGTTACTCTCAGAGATTAATTAATTCTTTTTCATTGCTATTATTTTCATTAGATTGATAATAGTCGTGCATGTGTTAAATGTATTCGGAACTTAGCCTAAGTATGATAATAATGATAATAGCAATATTAATAATAATAATAATAATAATAATAATAATAATAATAATAACAATAATAATATTAATATTAATAATAATAATAATAATAATAATAATAAATAAATAATAATAAATAATAATAATAATGTGTTAGTAATCGGCAAGATATTAAAAGAAAACATTCATTATCAACGTCTTTGGCATAATGTAATCTTAACGCCAAAGCTTCAAACTCCTCAATTGATAAATTTGCTTTTATGTATTTTGATGGTTTTTTTGCTTTTAAAAATTCAAACACTTAAATGGAGTTACGCTCTGATTAACCCATTTACTTTAGTTTTAGGCTTTATACGTATACATATATATGGATATGGATATGGATACCGGATATCCATTAGAACGGTGCTTGCATGAAAAAAGTTTAAAAAGCCTTTTCACGGCATGTCTAACTTCTAAATCCAATCATTTCCATGCTTTTTTCCCAACTGTTTTTTCATATTTTGTATTGTCTATTATTTTCTTGATCTTCTCTTCTACAATATTTTTTCAAATATATTTACTTCAATTATAATTTATAAAAAAAAGGCCTTTAAAAAAATGTTTAGGTTATTAAAAGAAAGATATGGGAAATATTTCGAACATTCATTAGATGCATTAGACGAATCGAGGAGGAATTTAAATTCGTATTAGATGGCTTATTTTTGATCATATCAGTTTATCAATTTCTATTCTCTATTAATATTTGAATAATATTAATTATTATAATTTATTATTCAATTCCTATTTTCGATTCTATCAAAAGATTTTCTTCATTGAATAATCGAATTAGCGGTTTTATTTGATGTAAATTAGAATAACATTTTTTAGATAACAATAGAGAAATAACTTTTGTAATTAATTTTATAGCAAATTATAATTGTCATATCAAATAAGAATTTAAAAGAATCTTACTTTCTGAATGAAAAATTTTCTTATGTTTTAAATTAATGAAATTTTTTTTTAATTATTTAAAAGATTCTAAACAATGAAATTCAGGAAAATTTCGGTCAGTTTCTATCAGGAAATTCTTTTACAACTTACCGCATAATATAACCAAACGATGATGTGATTCAAAAAATTTTTTTTAACAAATTCAATACATGATAAATTAGCTACACATTGAAAATATCATACATATCTGTCTCATTGAAGGAATCGATACCTCAGCTAAATGTGTATTACATGCAGTATTGTTATTCTTTCCCGATATCATCCATATATAATATATATATATATATATATATATATTGTATATATGGATGGTTTGTTGAATTTCTACATCATTTGTCTCATTTTTTCAAACATGATCGCAAGTAACATCAGTCCTCCTGAAATGATATTCTCAGTGAATGAAATAAGCATAGAATTCAACATTTTTTCATTATTCCCCCAAAACTAAAATATTCAACAATTTGCTTATTTAGAATCTATTTCATTGAATTTTTGATAATTTATAATTTCCATATAATTTTGTTATTTAAAAAGGATATTAAAATTGTATGAGAATTATTATAAATCAAATGTTGCAAATCATATCATATCATATCATTGTTAGTAGATAAAACTTATAGAAGATGATCAAAAATTACATCACTAGAAAAATTGCTCGAATTAGAAAAGTGTGCAGTTAATCATTGAGGGATAGTTTTGGAATTTAAAAGTAATTAGTTGAAACATTTTTGGAAAGAAAATAAAAAAGGAAGAGAGAGAGAGAGAGAGAGAGAGAAATATTTTAGCAATAGATTATTTCATAAAAATTTAAAAGATAAATTTCATTGAAATCATAATATCATTTTTACAAATTGTTCGCAATGAATTTCATTTATAATCTCTTTGTATTAAGATGCTTTGATAAATTTTTCACATATCATTGATATTATTCATTTTAGATATCATCACGTCAATAAGATATTGCGATAACGTATGAGCAATTCATTGATATCATTCATTTTCGAGCATTTTAGATATTACCACGTCAATAAGATATTGCAATAACGTATGAGGAATTTGTCGTTTCTCTTTTTGCTCTCATTTTCACAATTCAATTCAAATAAATTTATATGAACTTCAAATAAACAAATGAAAATTATTAGAATTGCCGATGAGATTCTAATAGAGTTTTATTCAAATTTGAATAGAAGAATATTAAGGGATATTTTAGGTTTACCTGGATAGAAATCATTCACTAATTTTCGCTAATGACTAATTATTTTCTTGCTAATATATTTCATTCCTTCAAATCTTTTTTCTTATAATTATTTGTATCTAAACAAAAAAAGAAAAGAAGTAAATATATCGATCAATTAAAATATTATATTCAACAAGGTGTAATTGATAGGTAAAATATTATATCCAACAAGATAGATAAAATTTATTGATACCTGTTAACAATCTTAACTTTAAATTTGATTAAAATTTCATTGCTAACTGCTAACAATCTTAAACAACTCAAAATTCCATTTTCTATAAGCGACAATCATATTATTTATGATCGAAAAACAATTATCATTTTTTTTGTTTATGTTTATTTATTTATATGTTTGTCTGTTTACTTATGTTTGATCTATTTGTTTATTTATGTTTGATCTCTTTGTTTATTTGTTCTGTTTATTTTGTCTATTTGTTTGTTTTTAACTTTTCTTATATTTACTTCGTGGAAATGTATGTTTTTTTATTTGTTTGAAATTTCGGAGAACAAATATCGATGTAAAGTTCGATCGTAAATGCTTGCAATTTGTAGTGCAATATAAGATTGATATAAACTTTTTTTATGTTGTGTAATATTCAAGAGACGTATGGATGATGCTGTCACCTATTTATGCTTTATCAACTTTAACCACAGCTCATCTTTTATTCATTCAAGTGACAGCTGAGCATAAAGGTTATTCATTCATCCAAAAATTTCTCAATTTTAAAATTATCAATTAAAATTCCATGAGGTCATAAGGTTAACCAAGTAATTCTCCTGCTACCAGAATTTCATCCATTTATCATTTCTTGCAATTAGCAAAAGATAACAATTTGTAGTTTGATTTGGAGGAAAATAAAAACCTGAAAAGGTATGGTAGTGGGCCATGATAGCTCAGTCGGGAGAGCGTTAGACTGAAGATCTAAAGGTCGCCGGTTCGATCCCGGCTCGTGGCATCTTTTTCTCTCCTGCATTAGATAAATTTTGTTTCTCATTGGTTTGCTACTCTCATGCAAATGTCTGTCCCAGCTGGTAAATTTGACCAAAATTTCATCAAATCATTAGTAAGCGCTTTTAGAATAGTTTGTTTGATAACTATTGCTGACTAAGTGCTTCCATCATGATAACGGGAAAAATTTCTCCCAGATATTTTTATTATCGAGGTGCGATAGAGCATTTGGTAGCACCACGAATGAGTTAATCAACCAATCATCTTCACTTATTCACGAGATGAGTTAATCAATATTTAATATTCCAATTTTTTGATTACAAATATCAGTACTTTCAGAGAGTTCATCGAATTCAAAACGGAAATGTTACCAATGCAATATGCCATATGAATGCAATTTGGGATTATGCTACGGTGATTACTGCATTAAATCAATTGGTGAGAGATGATTTCTCGAATGATTTCATTTCAAATTTAAAATTTATTCAAATGTTTTGCAACATTTGATGTAAATATTATTCGTATTATTCGCTTTCAGCAAGTGACCAATATGTCAGCAAAGGATGTGAAAATAAAACATTCAGGTGGGATTTATTATTTACGGTTGTGTAGGCTACCTGTTAATGTCATGGGTCTTAATATCATCTAGAAACAATCACAGATCTAAAAATCACTGGAACTGTTTTGAGAAAATATACCAAGTTTTCTTTTAAGTCTGTTGAACTCTATTGAAATTTGCTAATTCTATTAGTATGACGATCTTCTAACAAATGTGACACTAATCTTGAAGAAATTGAATTTTAAAGACAAGGGGCATATTTTTACTTTTCGTAACATTGTATTTCTATTAATTTGAGCTTTGTTCAAATTTCAGATTGATAAACGGTAAATCATATATGCAGGAAAATTCGGAACTCGTAGAAAATCCATATTGTACCACGGAATATATGTTCGGAATCCAGAATATTATTTGCTACTGTAATGATGTTGATTTTTGCAATAGAAGCCAAAAAAGTAAGGATAGAATTGTTACGATATCACTCTTTCTTTTTCTAGTGCTACTTATTTTCATTTTTTAACTTGCTGCCTTTTTTTCTGCAAAAAATTATCAAATTCTTCAACTAATTTAAGTAATTTAAGAAATTTTTTGAATTGGAGTTCAAAATGTGTTTTGAATAAGTGCGGAAAATACGACAATAATTTGTCTTACTTTCCGCACTTATTTTACCACCTCATATATACTTTTATTTGAAAGTTATTCCTTTTTAAACCCTATTTTAAAAAAGCGTTATTGAAGTATCATCTTAAAATTTCGCTGTAATGTATTATCATCAAAACTAAGTGATATACAGCACAATGTACCATTGATATACCCGTGACATACGTGAATAATAAAGTAGTAAATTGTTTTAGCTGACGTACTGAAATTCATATTAACTTATAAGTTATTGGAATGAACGTTACTGTAGTCACAAACTATGTTGCAATTTATCTAGATTGATAAGAAGTATTGAAAGAGATGCATTAATCACTTATTCTCCGCCTGATCATTCCCATAACAACTTTATTCTTTTTTTTTATCAACTTGTTTTTATTTTCGTTATTTTTATTAAAACAGAACATTGTCAATAACGATGACACGTATATTTATGTATTAAAATAGTGAATGAAATTTGATAACTTATGAGCATTTCAGGTATATGTAAACGAAAACATATAGTGGAATGTATGCTACAATGAGTTTTTTGATGAGTAATGTAAAAACAATTAAGAAAATGAAAAATAACTGCAATTCAAACTATAGAAGATTCCATGAGTTGTGTTTAAATTTTTAATTTATTCATATCATCCCCAATTAACTTTTAAACAATCGATGCCACATACAAATTGGTAAGCCAGTCTTTCGTATCATTTGTATCCAATGAGCACATCCAGCTCCTGGACACATTGGACCAATCACGCAATGTCCAATTGAAATCGGTCCACGATTACAATCAGCCGGATCAGTATCAAACATCTGCAATGGTTTCACATTATTTTCACTTAATTCAATCAAAATTTTTTTCTTTTTTATAAATCTATGATCTTATCGATTTAATTATTCGCTCATATCTGGTAATAATATACGTAACGATTTAAGGGATTGCATTGCGAATTCTAAGCAAACAACGTACAATCTGTCTTATCAATAATTGGACTATTATAATATGAGAGATGAAAGTTTGATTGAATAAAATGAATTTCGGGAAAATAAATTAATTTACAATAAGCATTAAAAGATCAAGTAGTGAATAATAAGCATAAACTATGATGGCATTTCTTTTACAATCAACTTTTTGACTTCAAATTCATCCGTTTTTTTAAATTAGAAAACAATAAAGGAATCGAAGAATAACACACTTCGATGACAATATGACACCTATTAAGCATTTGTGGTGTGACATGAAACAAGAAGGACTCGGAAAAGATGGCATCCGTTGGTCGTATTATAAGTGTTGTGTTGGAACAACCAGCTGAGGAAGAAGATGATGGAGGACTTGGTGTAGGTGGCTCTTGTCTTCTACTGAAACAAAAATTTGATCTGATCAACAGTGCATAAAGTAATGATAATTTTGTTAATTAGCAGTTGAAATTACACCTTTTTAAAATTGAATTTTATAAAAAAATTAAATTATATTCCTGTAAATTGAAATTATGTTACTAACAGGTTATCACATCGTAACATAACATAAAGTGTTGTAGATATATTAGATGAAATTATCGACCAATATATCTCGGTCGATCGATAAGTACATGTGAGATCATTTGCGATATGTGTATGTAAGATTCTCAGTTATTTTCAATCAGAATTCTAACAATTAAAGTTTAAATATACTTTGGAATTGCATTTCTGAAACCTTGCACTGATAAAGTTGAACTGATAAATGTTTCCTACCAATCAACAACATTGAGACATCTATTACAAACAGATGTTGGTGTCACCGTTGTTTGTTTTTGCTCCAACAGACGGCGCTTGTCGAACAACATTACCCGAGCAAATGGTTCTAAAGTAAAATTCATTTATTAGCATTTTAAAAAGCTAACCTGAAATTTAAAATTTAAGAAGTATCAACTTTAAAATTTAAGAAGTATTTAAAATTTAAAAAAATTTAAGAAGTAATACGTAAACAAGACTTACTATTATTAAAAGGTAATAACTTGGCCTTTTTGACGGTGGCTGTTACGAACTGCACATTTGGTGCATATGTTAAAATAGTTAGCACTTCTGTTTCATATTTTATACCCTAAAAAAATTAATTTTATTTTTGTTTTTTTTGTTTAAATATCTCAAATTTTTAACCTTTTGACCTTAGCTGAAAAGTTTACCTCAAATTAGCATTCTGACAATTAAAGTTGTTTGAAAAATTTTAAAATTCAACTAAAGGAAGAGGTAAATTGAGGGAGATAATAGAAGATAGCAAGAATGGATCATATCATAGTAAATTTTATTTAATTCTTTTTGTTTATTTTACAATAATTCTTCTTCACAAATTTAAGATTGAAAAAAGTTTGAATTTAAGTTAACGAATAAATGGATTGGAAAGATACAGGGGAAGTATCAGCATAAGAGAGTGATAAATCAATTTCATCGGTTTTGTTAATCCTTGATAACTTTTCCGGCAGAGTTTCCGGTTCTGTTTGAAAAATTCGTTCCTCAAATTCACAATCAAACAAATTTCGTGGTGCATTTTCTTCATTTGATAGAAATTTGGTTAAAGCATCTTTATGTGGTGCTAGTTTTTCGCCTTTTAACTCTGCAACAAATCAATACATATTTAGAGCGATGGAGTAAAATTCAAATTTTTGAAATTGCGCAAATACAAAAACAAAATTGAACAATAATGACAGCTTGCATATTGTAATCTATCAGCCGCGATATGGATGAAAAAGAGTACTGGTTGGTAATTGAGGAAAAATTTACAACTCATTAGAAATGAAAAAATGTTTATTGACTAAGTAGAGGCCAATAATTAGCAATGCTAATTGTATACCTCCATGTTTATCGCCCCATTCTCGAAATTCATGTCTGGCTGCCCGTCCATAACGATGTGTACCAAGTTTTGGTTCAGTGTAAGTACGATTAGCACGAGCTGCAGGTGCAGCCTGATTCTTGCCTACTTTAATCATCGATTTCGGTGACCAAGATGCCGATTGATTAGCACCAGCTTGTGAAGGTGGCTGAAATTCATCGCACAATTGAATGAATGAATTTATTTATTTCCATTTCCAATAATCAATGATAGATTTGAAAATGATGAACGAACCAATTTATGTAACTGAACAGCATAATGTGGTCGATTATTTAATGATTGATATTCGAAGAAATGTTTTGCTAAGAAATTCATTCCCTAAAAATGGACAGTTAACTATTACAAAAATTGATTGGTCATTTTTCATTTGTAATTTATTTTTCTCATCCTTTAATTGTGATACTAGAAAACACTACAGCTGGTAGCTATTTCATTTCAATCTTTCAATTTAATTTTTCACCTTAAAATTTAAACTAAAATTATGTGATAGTAAAACCTGTAATTGCTATCGTTTTATTATTGTGTTATCATTGTATGTATATCGAATTGTATGCATTTGTTTGAAATGAAATTTATTATAATTTAACTTCGATTTCAATAATATTATTTAGAAGAGAGAGTAAGTGCCATATTAAATGCTAATATTAATATTTCAATTTGTTGTATTTCAATTCTCATCTTCATCATTATTCTTTCTAGTAAAGAAAATGAAAGATGCAGTGAAATATTTCGATGAAAATATTATAAACATTGATAGATATATTTCTTCAGAAGTTTAATTTGAAAGCTATTATTATATAGAAAGATGCTTTCCTATAAGCTAAACAGATTTTTTAGTTGAACCAGCATGATAAATTGATATCTCTTTAAAGCATAATAAGTGATAACATTGATGAAATTGACATTATAGACAGATAGATATCAGGTAACTATCATATTTCACTTCTTTTCAAAAATTTAAACTATAATTATAACATTGTATTTTTTTAATGGATTAAGAAGAAACGATTCATTTTAGAAACAAAATTTAATTATTAGTTAAGACAATTTTAAATTACAGCTTCTAATATGATAAATGCTGGATAGTTTTGAATCTTATTGTTGTTTTTAAGATCTGTAATAATTTACAATTTCTCCTCAAAATTTATCACCAATAAAAATTCAATGCATAATATGACAAGTTAAAATTAATTTGTATCATTTGATTTTCAATGGGCGATATTGTAGCAACAAAAAATTTGCTATCAAATCCGAATAATTACTTATTTAACTCATCAAGTTATAAAATGATAATCGTATACGGTATATTGAGATTTATGGTACAAATGCCATTACCGTATGCTGAGATTATGGCACAAATATCATTACCGTATATCGAGATTATGGTATAAATACCGTATTGCTCAAAAATGATGGCTTATATCGATGATATCAGTAATGATAACATGAATTCTATTGAAGAGTATTTCAACAAAAAGTAGGAATGAAAAAATGCACAAATCATTCATCTCATATTATTAAAAATCATAATAAATTATAATATTAAACATGACAGTATTATTAAATTATAATTATTAAATTACAGTCAAACTGCTAATAAGTTAAACTCAAAATAAGTTAAACTATCAAACTGCTAATAAGTTAAATTAAATTAAAATAATTCAGGTGCTAATAATTTCATCATAATTTAAATAATTAATTTGATTATTTTCATATTATCAAAAATTTGCTATTTCTGCGCTTATCAAATTTTGCAAAAAATTTATCAAAAAACATTTGCTTTGCTTATTTTATGAGCTCTATAATATTTATAAATGTTATTTTTAATTTACAAAATGAAACAACCCTTAGGAAGTAAATTTGAATTGATTTGCTATTTTCAGGATGAATTTTACGAATTTCAATGCATCTCCAATAACACTATCATTATCATATCATATCATATCATATCAGTTAGTAATAGTGCATCTTTTGTGATTTCCATCAAATGTTTGTGAAGAAGGAAAGATGCAAAGCATTTTAGTGCAAAACAAAAATATGGCTTAATTTAAAGCTTTGCATAATATTCATAAGTTAATACTTTAAGCAAATTTAATGAAGCTTTAAATGATACTAGTAAATGAAAGTATTATTCATAAGTGGTATTTTGCAGCTATTGCTTCCAACATCTTAGGTTAATCCTTAGAAGAATGTATTCATAAGCATATCCAAACTTCTAATTAGCAATAAATTAATAGGGAAAGTTATACTCACATCTTATCTTACACCTTTTTAGTTTTGTAATAATTCCATTCTTTACTGATTCTAAGGCAAAAATTCACACTATCATATTTCGTCAAGAAAGCAAAGATGACAGTTCCTTTAAAAAAGGAAAGGAAAAATCTATCCTATTTTCTATTCTCAATTCTTTTCCTAAAATTTAACTTACTCAGATCAAAAGGAAATTTCAAACAATCCTAATTTGCTATAGTATTTAAGGACAAAGAAAATATGTTACATTTATTTCGGCAGCTTTCAGCTCAATTTTACACTTATAATTAAATTGCATGAAAGAAAAACAATTTCTGAATTAATATTATTTTATCTTAAAATGCTCCATTAGACTAAAATTCAATATTCAAAACAAAATATTAAAAATTTCTGATAAATATTGAAAATGATCGGTATGATAAAGTAGAATTAGAACCGTATTAAAATTGAATTTTAAAATTTAAATATTTTGTTTTGAATTAATTTATCAAAAAATTAAACCTTCCAAATATTAAAATTTAAATGGAACAATCTCTAATAGCTGCTGAAATTCATCATTTCTACAAAGTAATATCAACAAATATATCATTAGATAGTGAATGTTCTTATGTTTTCGGCGACAACTTATCTGACAGCTTGTCAATAAGCAATATCCTGTCATGATATTTAATATGATATTTATCAATCATATTCATTTCAATGAGAATTATTTTTAAATTTCTTTTTTCTTTACTAAATAAATTTTTACTTTTTCTTTTATGGAATTATTGTTGGATTTGTTTTTCCTAAAATTATTGAAATGTTGACTATCCCGAAGATTGAGAAATAATAATAATAATAATATAATTAAGATTTTATCCATCAATGAGACAAATATAAAAATGAAGTAAACAATAGAAATAATGATGTGATTTTTCAATCTTTACCATTCATAAAAGTTAAGTAAATTGATTGCAATGATTTATCATTTAATTTATTTCAATTAACCTTTGACCGTTAGGAAATGAATTATATCATTTAATGAAATACTTTGAAGATTTAGGCACTTCTCATAATTGCTTGTTTTTTTAAAGATCTCTCTAAGAAGGAAATTTTCTTCTCTTCTTAGGGAATAATTTGATTGTTTTTAAACCAATTAGTATATTTAAATTTTATAAGAATTGTTTTTAAGCCAATTAATATATTTTAATTATTTAAGAGAAGTTTTCAAAAAAAGAAAAATTAAAAACAAAAAGAAAATATTACAAAAAATTGTAAAGTAAGACTACAAATATAATAATCACCTGATATGTGAAAAAAGTTGTATCCTGGATAGTGCTATCAAGTGTAAGGCCATTGAGATATGAACTAAGTTGATCACTTATGTGAACTAAACTTAGATCGGTTTGAGTTAAAATTCCAACTTTGCTATTTCGTTGTTGCTCCACCGATGGTAATGCACTAAAAATATAATTGAAAAGAATTATACAAATAAATGTTTGAATTTAATTTAAAGAAAAATTGTCTGCAAATTCATAATATTATCTTTTCAACTGTATTATCTGGATTTAAATAAAATTATTATTTCATTAAATTAATCTGTTTTTTATTTTGCAATTTTAATTATGTATTTTTTGAAATTTTAATTATGCATTTTTTTTCTGTGATCGTTTGACAATAAATTTGCATATTTTAGATTTGCGTGAAATTGTTGAAAATTTATCAAAAATTTCAAATCAAAATTTCGACATTTCCTTATCGATGAAACCGATACGATTTTGTTTATCCTATCACTAAACCAAACATCTAAAGATTTTTGGTGGAAAAAATTTGAACAAAATTTTGTTAATTTTTTACAGTAAATATTTCTATGATTAAAATAATATGAAACAATACAAACTGTTAATAATCTATTAATTAATATTAACAATGAACAGAATCATCTGTTCTTTTAAAAATATGATCTTATTAAGATTTCTTCAACAAATTTATGGTCTACTAAAGATATCGACCAAAGTTGTCAATTAGTTAAAAATTATTAATTAAGAATTTACAAACAAAACTAATCTTACAAATTTGAGATAATATCAAATAACATAAAACTATTCCTTAAGCACTAAACATTTGAATGACATTACCGCTATTAGGTTCATGTTAAAATTAGACAGCTGACAACAGTGTACAAGATAAACTAATCCTTAAGCACTAAACATTTTAATGACATTACCGCCATTAAATTCACTTCAGAGTTAGGCAATCGACTACAATGTACAGATAAAACTAATCCTTAAGAGTTAAACATTTGAGTGACATTACCACCATTAAATTTACTTTAGAGCTAGGCAACCGACAACGATATGCAATATGATTGACATTACCGCCATTAAGTTCACCTTAAGATTAGACAACTGACGATAGTTTGCAATATGGCTTAACTTATTTTAAGCTTTAAAAAACAATTCCTAAAATCTACTTAATACCTGAAATTATTATTATAACTTTACTGATAGTAGAAATCTATAAAAATGTTTATCAATTAGTTAAGAATTACTAATATAATGAGCTCATATTATAATACCTTCATAAAAAATTTCACACTCATCAAATGCTTGAGTTACGCTGGCAATTAAAGCATCATTTTATGATGCTTTAATTAAATTGAAAAAAAAATGATCCGATCGGTGCTTTTCTACCTTCTCTTCGTTAAACTAATTGCTCATTTTTTAACACAAATGATAGCTTTAAAAGTGATTCAGTTTGCATTAATAAAGTTGTTGAAGCAAATAAATAGTAAGCTTTTGAAGTTAAACGAAAACGAGAGAAGAAGAAAATTTTCTACATGAAAATTTCTTTCAATGAATTTAATTTAGTTCTGAACGACTTTTATCGTATACTTCTGACTGATTGCATGAACAAAAAATTTAAATTGAAATAATATTAGTAATCGGTTTTCCTCAATTAATTCTAGTTTACAGTATGAAAATTTCAGGAAAAGGATGAATAAATTTGAATGAATTAATCATATCATATCACATATAGTTAATTAACTATAGTTAATGCTAAAATTCCATATATATATGTATGCAAGAACATTTATAGTTAGTATTAAAATTAATTATCTAACTGCATTGATAAGCAAATTAGTATCTATTAATATCAAATTAGTATCTAACTAACATTGTTACATTAAAAAAGAAAATATAAAATTGATTCATTTAAAAACTTCTATTCATCCTTTTCCTGAAATTTCAATTCGCAAAATATGATAATTCAGGAAAATAACAAATCAAATTATTTAGTCTGCTTATAATTTTTAGTTCACAATTTACTTAACAATTTTTGCAATGAATTTTGAAGAGATGCTTCTATAATAGAACTAATAACAAACAATGTTGAAAGTAAAAAATTACCTCACACCTTTAACCTCCTTCTTACATTATTTTTAACTTTCCTACGTATCTTCAACCCCTTTTTACGTATGAACTTTTTTACGTTATTTTTAATCCTCTTCCTACGTATTTTAACCCTCCTTTTACACATGAATTTATTTACATTATTTCTAATCTCTTCTTACGCATCTTTGAATTCTTCTTACGTATCTTTAATCTCATTTTTACGTATCTTTAACCCCCTTTTCACGTATGAACTTTCTTACGTTATTTTTAATCCCCTTCTTACGTATACCTTTAACTCCCTTCTTACGTATGAACTTTCTTACGTTATTTTTAACCCTCTTTTTACGTAACTTTAACTCTCCTTTTTTACGTATAAACTTTCTTACGTTTATTGAATAATAGATGAAATGATAAAAGTTTTTAGTGGAGAAGAAAATGGAAAAGTGGTAGTTTAGGAGAATGATTGAGAGAAAATGAAACAGGCTGGCAGTAAACTAAAGAAAAGGCAAATTGAATTGGACAGCAACTGCAATGATCTAATCTTCAATTTACTCTTAAAAAGTTTGAAAAAAAAGAGGAAAGAAAAATTTAAGGATTGGAAGAAAAAAAGAAATCTCAAAAAATTTTTCCCATAATTTGATAAAAATAAAATTATATAAGAAAAGTTAGAAAATATTTATGAAAGGATAAAATATGATTAATCACATTTTTTGCTTCGCTCTCTCTCTCTCTCTCTCTCTTTTAAAGCTAAATTTAATTACTACTAATAGTCTGTTGGAATGAAATAATAGCGCAGTAAGAAAGAAGAATTGCTAAATTTTCGCTGTGGTTAGCCTTTTATGTTTAATTCATCTGATTATTGATAAAGAAAAAAATTTAGTTCATATCTGATTATTGATAAAGAATGAAATTTGGTTCATATCTGGCCATTGATAAAGAAAGAAATTTGGTTCATATATGGTCATTGATAAAGAAAGAAATTTGGTTCATATCTGGCCATTGATAAAGAAAGAAATTTGGTTCATATATGGTCATTGATAAAGAAAGAAATTTGGTTTATATCTGATTATTGATAAAGAAATTTGGTTCATATCTAATCATTGATAAAGAAAGAAATGCTATGAAAATCCTAATAGGAATTAAATTAATTTCATATTAAATACAAGCAAATTATTTTTCCAAATTAGCACCATTAGAAAAAGGAAAAAATTAATTAGTAAAATTAGAATATTTTATTATAAGAAATTTCAAACTTTACCTTTTAAAAATTTCTAAGAAAGTTCAAATTTTTGTTCAAAAATTTTTGAATTAGAAAAGAGAGATGCAATCATTATCAGTGATAGAATATTTTATATTTTTGAAGAAAAAACTATGATTATATATTTCAATCTTAAAAAATGTGATAAAAATGTAATTTAATTACTGTAAAATTAATTTAACTTAAATAAGGAAATCGTTATTTTTTTATTTTCTAGTATTTTCTAGCAGATAGCGTAATTTTTTATTTTGGTGCAATATTATTACAGCTTATTTCTCAACGACAATTCTTGAAAATCTCACCGAATCATTAACCTGAAATATGAATTCTTAAATTCAAAAAATATATACATACTGAAATTAGAGAAGAATAAAAAGATATGATAATATCATTTGCTATTTCATATTAATCGCATAGTTACATGGCGAAAAGGCAATGAAATGAATTAGTAATTTAATTTTAATGAAAAATGCTAATTTAAATTTCCTAAAATTACATTATAGCAGTCTTTTAATTCATCCAAAAATTCCATCAACAAAATCCATTTATTTAGCAAACATAACAAAAATATTGCTAATTTTGTTTGTGAGAATTTTCATTAACATTTTATTTACAATTTTATGAGAATCTATCGGAAATATCCTTTCATCTTTATAACCTATATATGATTGATATTGGTTTAATTTACTATTATGAATATATTACTCTTCTGATTCTACTGAAATAAAATGGAAATACCGAAAGTTTACTTAATTACTCTTCGGATTCTATTGAAATAAAATGAAAATTCGGAAAGGTTTACCCTTATTAAAAAAAATTCATATTATATGAAGTAAATTAGTAATTTATTTAATTTTCTGCAAAATACTAATTTAAATTTTTAAAATTGAATTATATAAGTTTTTTAGTCTATTCAGAAATACTATTAACAAAATCGATTTACTTAGAGTTATAGCTTAAATGATCGGTTTGTAAACCTAATCTGACCTATATTCTGAAAATGCATGGACAAGATCATAAATAATGCTAATCAGTGAATTAATAATATATTTAATTTTTTGCAAAATGCCAATTTAAATTTCTTAAAATTAAATTTTATAACTTTTTAGTTTATTCGAAAAATACTATTAACAAAATCGATTTACTTTGAGCTTGAATGATCATTTTGCAAACCTAATCTGACCTGCACACCTAACCTTAGAATAGTTATTCTGACCTATATTAATTTGACCTATATCCTGAAAAAGATTATAAACGATGCTAATCACTAAATAGTAGTATTAAATTTTCATCTTCAATGAAACATTCCGTAAAATGTACGCCTTCTACGATATTCCTAAAAGCTTTTAGCAAAACAAAAAAATGGAATTTTGTGAACACATTTATATTATATGTAATTAGCAAAAGTAATAATAGTAATGTTTGCAATGAATTTTATTGAAATTAATTTTAAAAAATAAAAAAGAACCCTCATTAACATTTGCTTACCTTTCCTTCTTTAGACTAATTGCTCATTTAGACTAATTTGCTGAAGTGAATTTCCGAAGCGAATTATTTTCCATTTTTACAATTTAGAATTTTCTGATTTCTCATTTAAGCAGACATTTTCTTGATATCATAATCTTAGTGATACAATTGCATATCATCAGTGAAGTAAGCAATTTTAATCAAAGAACTAATTTTAGTCATTACTAATTAAGCATTAGAAAAAAAAAGGAATATTTTGCATTCTTCCGATTCGTTGAACAAATTTAGTTATAAAATTATGATGTGCTGTTTTACTGATGAAACATTTTTTTTTAATATGAAAATATATGTTGTTGAAAATGCCTCAAATATTTCTCACTCCAAAATTACATCATTTTCAATTCACCTAAAATAGCAACTATCATATTCATTGCGTTTTTTCATAATCTTTCTATCTACTAACCGGATTCTGTTCACCGGAAAGAGTTAGAAAATAACAACGAAAAGTGCTAAATATTCATTAAGAATAAGAGCCTATTTTTTTTTTAGAATAATTAAGAATGTAAACAATGAAGTCATTTGGGAATTTGTCGTACTACCGCAAAACAAAATATCTTTTAGAATAAATTTAATGAAATTTACATGGAATAAACAACTTCAAATTTAACTTCAAATCTTTAGTCTAAACTATCTATAATAATTTTGCAATAATATAAATAAATTAAGAAAAAGAAATTCTTAAAAGAAATAAAATCATACTGTTCGATATTTGAATGAGTGTTAAGCGATGATAAAGAAGATGACCGATGGCTATCGTTCTTCCCATCGCTCGAGGTACCTAAAAAATAATGATAAAATTTGTAGATCGATACAAAGTAAGCATTCTAATCTTCTGATGCTCTTAGCTGTACGAATAATTCATATGTGGATGAATGTGTATGTATCACAATTTTCCTATCTTTACAAAAGATACGACGAAGTAAATAGTCGTGCATTTTAACCGTTGTTGTCATCTATAATATGATAATATCAGCAAACATATCATATATTAAAAATTAATTTAAATTAAAGTAAAAGATTATGTGTATTATACATCTACTATTATGTAATGGATTTCTGATAATCTAATAGAAGTCACTTTGTCTTATTACTTATCAATGTTTAATCAGTGATTAAAAATTTTTCTGTATTTTTTTTCTGTGCTAACGCTAACCACTACTGAATTAATTGCAAACTTTTAGCATAAGAAAATTATAAGTTATAAATGATAAATGATAAATGATAGAAAATAAGGGAATGAATAAATTGGTTAAATAAATGAATTTGTAAGTGATAAATGATAATAAATGATAATTGGTAGCAAATTGCAAATTAACTAGTTTAGAACTAAAATACGAATGGAAGATAAAAACAAGCTACGATCGTTCGCTTATGTCTGAACCAATGGCCATATTAATTTAAAATTTGGCATTAATAATGCTTACACTAAAGCAAAATTAAAATTCAAAATAATAATGAAAATGAATACAAACAATAGGGAATGATAATTAGATAAAACTATGAAGAATATTGATAATTAAATAAAACTATGAAGAATATTGATAATTAGTTAAAACTATAAAAATACTTTATTGGAAATTTTTCGCACAAAGGATATTCGCTATGGAAATACCTCGCAACAATTGCATTAATTGTTGCAAGATATTAAATTAATTTCTCTCTTGAAAAATAGATAGATATAAATATCAAACTTTTTGTACTTTAATTACTTATCCTCTGAATGTAGGATTCAAATTTGGAAAATGAAATTTCTAACTTCCACATTTAACTTCTTTCTTTAAATTTATATTTTCATTGCTATTCAGCCTAAATTTGTATTCTCTTCTTATGCTCCAAATTATTCGNTCAAAGTCGTATAATTTGTATTCTCTTGTTATGCTCCAAATTATTCGCTAAAGTCGTTATGCTTCAAAGTCGTATAATCGTCGTATAATCCGGAAGCCAATACATTATTACATCTTTTGCGAAAAATTTATGCTAATTATAGCTCTGCCATTTGCTTCAAAACCATTTTTGCAGTAAAGATTACAATGAATTTTTGATTGCATCATCAGAATAAACCTCTAATTTTCTTCGAATTATTTGAAATGATTGGTGAAGCAAATGAAATTTTCGCATGCATTTAAATAAATGTTGAAAAGTGTAGCCTAAAATTCTCCTAAATACTGAAATCAACAATATGGGACATTATCTCATCATCTTCTTTATCATTCGAATAAAAGGATGAAAATGAATTCAAATTTTGGGCAGTAAATAAATATTTCTTTTTTCCATTTCATTTTGTAATTAATTAATTAATTACTCACTTTATGTGTTTGTAGAATTCCATATCGCTTTGTAATTAATTAATTAATTAATTAATTTATGTGTTTATAAAAGTGTTCAGAAGTTTTGAAATTTTCTATTGCAATTTTGAAAACTTTCTAATGGATTACATTAACTTTCCTGTTAATCGTTTTAATTGTTTTGTTTTTTTGAAAATAAATAATTCCATTTTAGGAGTTATTGTTGACAAACAAAGAAGTGATTAATTATTAACTTACTATATTTCGATGGCATATAATGATCGAGCATTAATGATGATAAATTATCATCATCATCATCATCATCATCCGAATAGAAAGAAGGAAGTGAATCCAATTCTGGATAATAACTAAGTATTTCTTTTCCTATTTCACTTTGCAAAAAAGTTTCCTCCGATTGGCTTTTCTTATCCTCTTTTTCATCATCATTGTTTTTGCTGAAATATAAATTAGAAAGATACAAAAGCTAACAACAGTATTAATTATACTTCGTTAATTGTCAGTTATGCTATAAGCGAAAAATTATCCTAAGAATGATAATTAATGACTTTGAGATGTCCCTAAAGTTGCTACCAAAAATTAACCTACCGATTTCAGAAATAAATTCTAGCAAAGGAATCATTTATATCTGGAAAGTAATTATTATGAATATAAATTATATATTTAAGTGTATATCGAATATATGCATTATATATTACATATTATTTATACTATGATATAAATTACATTTTGGAAATTATTCCGATATTAATATATCTAATGAACAGAAACATAAAATACCCTTTTCACACACTTTTTAATTCTTCTCTGATTTTCATAGAAAAAATTAGAAAAAAATTCCGTGATTTCCTTACGTTTCCGTAGAAATACATGACATTGATGAATTTCTTCCATATTTCGATGAAATATATCCAGATTGTCCACTCACATATCCATTATATAACTTTAGATGTTGCAATTTTTTTGCGATTCGCAAATTCTGTTGTCGTTGTTGTTGTTGTTGCTGTTGTTGTTGCTGTTGTTGTTGTTGTTGTGAAAAAGGCAATTCATCATCATTGATACTATTTCCTTTATCTTTATCTTAAACTTATCAATATCATTTCATCTCAAATATATTAGTTATATCATTATTTTGTAAAAATTTAAATAAATAAATACTATTTTCAAGTAAACTGCAATCTCGATTCAATTTCGCTGCATATCTGAATTTATCACTTTCAATAATACATTCTGTTGCTTCACAGCTAGCGATGCTTAACAGCGATTTTGTCGATGTGCTATTATTTACATTCTGCTTGGATTGATTCTGCAGTTTAATATCATATGATAAATTTCGTAACATTGAAAAATAAATTAAATTTCATAGATATTTTTCCAGATTTTTATTGAATGATATATATAAATAAAATTGTACAAGATTAAGACCCATAGAATTATGCATAAGCAATAAAAATTATTTTGAAATTTTCGAGTGAAATTTAGTTAACAAAATAATTCGTTAAAGTAAAAGATCAGAAAGATTCGGCATGAGTGTATCACAAGTATGTAACCAGCTAAAAATATTCCGTAACGAAATTCCTGTCAATTTATATCACATTAAGTAAAAAAGTAAACTGTTGGCGAGAGTTAAATTAAGAGTAATTAATTATAGACCTTATCAGGTTTCCTGCTGACTGCTATGAAAGTTTCACTATCATCAATATCTTCCCCACTATCCGTATCATCTATGAATTCCTGACGATTTGATATCGTTCGACGGCAAATTTCATGACAAATTAACGAATTTAATCCAAATTGAGGGCATGATACTGTAATAATAAGAAATATAATAGCTTATTTTATGTAAACAAATAGTTAAAGAAGAAAATTGCAAAAAATTTTAAACAAATTATTTGGAAAATCTCAAATATCTCATATTAAATATCTTTGAGCTTTTAACAGCAGAAATTAAACTTCTCAAGAAATATATTAAGATAATTTAACTTTGGCGATTACTTTACTGCTAAATGCTTTATCCTACTATGTAATATGTTACATAATGAAGTGTAATATAGATCATAATATTCGTAAACTTTTCATTTGATAAAATGATTCATGTTGCAAGAAACGGAATATAGAATAAAATTTTGAAAGGTTCTTGAACCTAAGAAAATATCTGAGACTATGAAAAACAAAGAGATTTAAAAACAATAACGAAATTGAAAAGCTATTTGAAGTCTCAAAAAATTTTCCTTAAGTTCTGACAATTTTTAAACTACATGAAAAAATATTTACCATAAATATTTTTTAAATAAAACTCACTGCTTTTTATTAAATTTGGACACTTCTGTTGACCTATAACCTTTATTTTTGTTCCGGAATGAATATCCGATGATTGTTCAATTATAGCCACAATTTCTTGCTGCTTACTACAACAATCACCTAAATATAGAAAGATTCTTGTTTATCCTGGAAACAAATTTATATTTCATATTACATAGTTGGCTTAATAGAATGTGATGTAGTGTTAACAATATGCTATGTTTTATAATGTTTCCATAACATGCTCAAAATGTTTCCGAAGTTACCATTTCTATTCTTATTCTGTTCATTACTTCTGATCGTTATCAATTATTGATAAGAGTAATACATGACAAGATGAATCAATGCACTTCAATATATGACAAGATTTGGTATACTGTTTTTGGTATACTGTTATATGCAATCTTCTGTCAATAAATTCACTGAAAGCAGTCTGCTAAAAAATCTAACAATCTCAAGAAGCTGATTTAAATAGTAGCGATAGATAACTTTATGTATTAAGTTCTAAAACGAATCACTCTTATCATCCTGATATTCCTCATCGGTAACAATTCGCCCTTGACTTTCATGACCGCTATCATTCGTTGATGGTGATTTACCATGTCGAGCTTCTATAACTCAACATATCGATATATATATTATTATTACTACTGTTATATTATTATTTTATTATTATTTTATTACTATTATTTTATTAATAATAATAATTTTAGCGAAAGTGCACCAAGTAATACAAAGCAAACAATTCTAAATATTTGAAATTTAAGAATTTTGTTCAATTTCAGCCAATTAGTTTCAGGTAAAACATCAAAACATTATAGGTATATTTCTTCTCAAATATTTTTTTAAACAAACCTTTTGCACTTAAATCAATGGAAGAATAAATTGGCTGATCGGTTTCATTACTTTGACAATATTTGGTGCATTCATTACTGGAAATTTCATCATTGCCATTTTGATTTCGTTTCGATGAACGCTTTCCAAAAAATGCAAATGTCCTTCAAAAGCATAAATAGGAAATATTATCGATTGCAGTGTTTAAAAAATTCAAGAAAAATAACTTTATACAACTGATGGAACTTTGAAGAATATTTGCTATCAAATTCATACTTATTTTTCAATTTAGCAATAGAAGAACTTCTTCTTGAATCTTTTGGTTCCGAAGATGAAAATGGCGATGATTGGTCTGAATGTTGACCTCTTGCTGTTTCACTACCTAAAATCGTGCATACATTTGAAAATATCTTAATCCTAAATTAGTGCATTTTCAGTTATAAATTTCACGACCTAAAATTGTATGCAATTTGTGAGAAATATTTTATCGTCATTTCTTAAATGTCTTTATTATTGTTATTACTATTACTAGTTAACTTCCGATCGTACTTCATTGATCTTCATTAAATGCTAATATTTGATAATAATGATAAAACTATTTATCTATCATGTTGATCAAAAAGCAAATGAAATAAACCTCGATCAGATTGTTGATTACGACATTCGATTCCACTATCTGCTAGCAATCTATTTTGATATCTTAACGTTTGCAACAATGACATTCGTCGTCGACGATACAAATATGGATTAGAAGAAACAACCAATGATGGATCCAAATCACTGCATACATCTGCTACAAGATGACTATTTCCCTCTTTTGAAATTAAATTTTAAATTTATCAAATTCCTTATCGAACTCATAATCTCTGCTTGCTAAGAGAGATTTATGTTAAATTACTTACTTTCGAATCTAATCATCAAATCAGAAATTATTGATTTGCACATTTTTTACTTATGACTTTACTAATTCATTCAAACTTATAATTATGATGAAAATTTATGCAAATGGAAAAGTTATTAAGATTAGTACTTGAGCCATCGTATCCAGTTGAGCTTAACCTCTGCCTGATAGGTACATGTTGAATCATTGGCAAGCAGAGTGGTTCTGAAATTGAACATATCATATTTTAAAGGAACGTTTTGGAAAAATAATTCAAATTTTTGACTTCATTTTTGTATATTTAATTGTTAATAGCTATATTTGAAAAGAAATCATTTGACTGATTTTGAAAAATAAATTATTAAATAGGAAAATTTTTACAACTATCAACTATACAACTGATGAAGAAAAATCCTCCTGTGAAAATTCATCTGAAAACAGATAAATTTACAAGTACCACACGCAAACAATCGACGCAAACAATCGCTATTAACAGTTGAAGACCTAAATTGAGTCTTACCGAAGAGTGATTTGCGTGATGATTGAGAAACATAAGTTTTTTGACCCTCAGAAAAAGGCATTAAACTATGCCGTCGTGGATGCGTGGTTTTGTTGTTTCTATCAACCATCAGCCGATACAGTATGTAGCCATTTAACATATTCGTCATCTTTTCCTCCTACCGTATCATTCATCTTACAGTATTTTTCGCAGTTAAAATAGGAAAATTTTCGCTTTTATCGACTAGAATTGTCAAGAAAATTCGTCAACATGTTAGGGAAAAATTATTTATTAAAAAAGTTATTTTACCTATATATACCAATCGAAAGCTATTTCATCTAATTCTACAAAGTTGAAAACTTCATCTTTTCATCATATCATCACTAATAAATAAAATGCTAGCTTTACAGTATTTTACAACTTTTCCAACTTTACCGATTTTGGCTAATCTTTTTATATTATAAAATAAATATTTAAAAAATCAGAAATTTAAAATGCAAAATTAAAAATGATATCAATTCCCAAAAATTCGCTTATTTTTGAAAATGAAATAGAGAGAAATTTAAAATATCGTACAAATATTTTTAAATGTAAAATTATCATTTGATCAATTTTTTTCAATTTTTGCTATCTCTTAAAAAAAGATCAGATCATCAACAATTATCCTACCTATTTAAATTCCTCCGAAATAATCAAACTTTTTGAAGAGAGAGAAAAATGAATTTAAGAAGAAATGAGCAAATAGAGGATAAAATTGATTTAGGAAAGAAAGCAGCTGATACATTTCATCTCTCATAGATTATCATCATATTACTGCTACTTTAAAATGATGCATGGAATAGTGAAGTTGAAAAAATTTTTCAATATGATATAATAAAACATAACATAGAACAGGTGAATTTTTCCCTCATTACTAATTACAGCATTTTCATAAGTTTTTATTATATTTTTTTTGTAAACAACAAATTATATTCATCAAATACAGGTGTACTTCTATTTACTTTTTCAAATACCTTTCTTATTTGGAGAAGTATTTGTAAATTATTTCCCATTTTATTTCCTATTTTTGCAATACCTTTTCTTTTATAATAATTTTAAATTTTATTTAATGAATTTTCTAATTATAAAAACTTTATTCCTTTTTCCTTTTCTATTCATATTTTTCATTTTTTGAATAATTTGAATTTATATGAAAATTAATTAATTTGAATTTTATATCTTGAAATATCAATTAAATAATAAAACGTTCACATTAAATTATATAAATAACATTAAATATCATAGATCAACTTTTCAGCGTATTAAAAATTTTTTGAAAAATGAATTTACTGAATTCAATGAC
The DNA here is from genome assembly GCA_916381525.1 of Cercopithifilaria johnstoni. Taxonomy (NCBI): domain Eukaryota; kingdom Metazoa; phylum Nematoda; class Chromadorea; order Rhabditida; family Onchocercidae; genus Cercopithifilaria; species Cercopithifilaria johnstoni. Next base: position 6,958 of record CAKAEH010001580.1, on the reverse strand, counting down.
GATCTTAACGAATGATATTAGAGAATCTGAAATATTGTCTGCAAAAGGAAAAAAAATTGTCTAATTTGAATTCTTTAACGAAATGATCGAATTTTTAAATTAAAAGGGAGATTTTTTTTTAAGGTACACTTCATATATGTTCTCCTTTTCTAACCTTTGAACTTGTTGTGATTGTTTCAAAATAAAAATTTGAAAAATATCATAAAAGCAAAATGTAATTTTGCAAAGAGCAAAAATAAGAATAATTGATAATTTCGCCTAAAAAGATAATTGATAATTTAATAAAAAGTAGAAACAAGAAAAACTAAACTAAAAGGAAATTTAAATGAACGAAATCTGAACAAGATGTAGAATATGCAGAAATTTCATCATCGATGGATGTTGCACAATGAAATGGAGCATCTTAAACCTTTCTTCTTTACTAAAAACGAATGAAACTCTTAAAGAGGAAAACGATAAACTTTTATCTTATCTTATTTAAATGATCATCTTATATTATCAACATAATATATATAAGCTAATTTCAATATTCTGCTGATCGCTTAAATTAATTGAATTAAAATTTGTTTTTAGCAATGATAAAGTATGGAATTATTTATTATTAAATTTAAAGCAACTAATAAAATGAATTTGAATAGTACAGGTTATTTAATTGAAAAGGTAAACAATGAATTTTATATTATAACAAATACTTTCAACTAAATATTAATTTGATATGTGTAAATTTATGAAAATGTATGAATAAATTTACTATCACTAATATTTTTGATAGAATGTCAAAAATATTCATGACAAATTAATTACCTAAAAAGTTTTCTTCGATTTTTAACAAAGGAAAATTGGTTTACTATAAAATGAACAGGTGAAAAATTCTTGCAATACAATTGCTATTAGTTACGATAATTCACTACAAATTAATTGCTACAATTTTTGTTTCATTTAATGAAAAAATTGAAATTAGCTCGATAATAATAGATTGATAGATATTTCTCAGAATGAATTTATTAAAGTTTATGAAAACTTTAAGAAATTATTACGGTATTTTCTCTCTTCCTATTTAAATTAATTCTATTCCTATGAAATTATAATATAAAATAATAAAATTGAAATAAGATATATGGGACTCGAAAGAAGAAGGAAATATTGAAATTCTCTTTCTATTTAAATTAATTCTCATTCTTATTAAAACATAATTTAAAATAATAAAATTGAAATAAGATGTATGAGGAACTAAAATGCTCGAAGAAGAAGAAGCAAATATTGAAATTAAAATAATTTACAATATTTTTTCGGGGTAATTCATAGGAGCGATTGAAATTCAATGAGATTTGCAAAATTGAAATGAATAATGGACCAATTATTTGTTTGTGTAAATTAAAGGAGCAAAGATTAGTAGGAAAAGTAGAGGTGTATTAATTCTAAAATTGAAATATATTATAGTATTTTGAAATTGAAATGTAATAATAAATTGCTTCCTCAAATAATAACAATTTTACAAAATAAAATTATTCCAAATAGGAAAGCCTTAAAAAAGGCCTTTAATTTTCATAACATAATGATTCATTTTTTTATTACAGCCTAAATAATTTTATTTCATAGTTTTATTTCTATTAAAATATAATTTAAAATAATTTCATTTATTTCCACATCATATTTATTCCCTCTAAATTTTGCACCGAAAATTATTCAATTCAGGAAACGGTAACCACTACTTTTTCGAATAATAATAATGCAGGAAATTGATTAGAGTTTTTCCTGTTTTTTTCCGCTTGATGAAAATGCTTTCATCTAAACAATTATTATTATTAACATTATAGCATAATTCATTCTCAATAATATTTGACGATATATAAGTCAGGCCTGAGAATAGGACCACTGTCATTATCAAACATTCTTCTCAGCTATTAAGCAAACTTTCGTGCTAACTATTAAATTGATGTCGCAAATTTCATAACATTATTTGATAGAATTTTTTCTTTTTAAACCGAACTCTATAAAAGTGATTTAATTTGGTAGCAAAAAATTTATGATAAAAGCTAATTTTTTAATTGCTAATAATAATTCATTTAGGAAAAAAATTTTTTTTCATAAATTTTTGCATATCAATTAATCATTTTAATTTTCTTCTTCGAACTCTTATATCACGTTATCACTGAAGAATAATGTTAATAGATTTCACTTTATGATAATAATAATAATAATTTATTCTTTTATAATTAATTTTATCATTTTTATTTATCACAACTAAATTAAACAATTTTTCATTATTAAAAGATTCTAATGATCGAATTTACTTTGAAAATGAATTGATGTTCGAATTAATTACAGTAATTAACAATTTTCAATTTCTCTTATTGATAAATAAATAAGTAAACAAATAGAAAAAGAAGCGATTCTAGAAGACTTGAAAAGGATGAAGGAGATATTAGCGAAAATTCAACGGTTGAAATTAATTTATATGGCAGAAATTAAATCCCAAAAACTTTCATCCTTTTTATTTAATGCAATAATTGTTTTTGTTTTTTCGCTGCTAACCTCCGATACTTGAAAATTTTTGCAAATAATAATTTTTAAAAATTATTTAAAAAATAAATTATCACTCTGAAATTAAACAAACATTCGAAAAACTTTCATCCATTGGCAATATATGAAAATGCAAACCTTAAAGTTATTTAGCAGAAATTAAATCTTTTATTAAAAATATTAAATTATGAAAAAGAAATTTCCATTTTCAATTAAAATTCATTAATATTAATTAACATAAATTAAAATTCATTAACAATTAAAATTCATTCATTAACATTAATATTAATCAATCTTTATCACTCGAATACTCGAAAAGAAAATATTAGAGTTGTATATTGGAATTAAAAAACTTGATTAAATTACTATTTATCATTTTAATCGAATAACACTAAATGGAGTAATAATTAACGATAATTAATGAAAAGAATAACAGAAAGTGAATATTTCACAAAATTTTAAAAATAATCAATAAAAATGTTTGATCAAAAAAATTTATTTTAAATCACAAAATTAATTAGCTAATAGAAAAATGATAAAGTTCATTCCTAAAATTTTATTAAAAAATTAAAATTAGCTAAGAAGATAAAGTTTAATGATAAACTATATGTATATTAGATATATACACATAATATTACTAAACAGTGGCATCTTTGGATCATTTAGTAAGGAGAATATGTAAATGAGTGATTTAAAATACCTTTTATTACACACCAAATTAAACATATAGATGAAGCTGCCTACAACAACTTCTTCATTAAAATGTAATTGAATTGATAAAGCAATTGATAAAGGAAATAAAATTGATAAAACTTATGATTTAAATATTACAAAATTATTATGAAATAGGGTGATTTAATTGAAGGATGAACAATAATAATGCAATTTTAAATATTTAAATCATAATTTTTATCAATTTTATTTCAACCATTAATCAATTGCTTTATCAATCAATTAAAAGATAAATAATATGAATTTAATTTTAAATATTTAGATTATAAGCTTTATCAAATCTTCTCAATGCTTTATGATAAGCTTTGTCAGCTTTATTTCATAAAGTTTTTTAGAATCAAGAAGGATAAAAAAAATTGAAATCTGAATTATTAATTTCTTGTAGCGCTGATTAGTGAAATCTTAACCGTCTTATTCAAAGTATCACTTAACAATAAGCCATAACAGGTAAGCTTACAATTAATAATCGGTACTGATGGTATCACCTATAAAGAGTATATGGAGGAAAAATTATAGAAGCATTTTGGGATTATTTTTGAAATTTGAAAGATTGCTCCAACAAAATTTACCACACTATCAATTATCAATTATTTTAATTAAAACAAAAATCTATGAATTATAATTATCGATTACTGAAACTTTCATTACCTTCTACATTCCAAAATTTATAATTCATATAGTATCTTCGATACTATGTAATTTTTTTAAACTTTTGATAAAATTAAGCAATTCATTTTTGATCTTATCATTAATTTAAACCATTGTTTTATTTGTAAAACAGTTGTTATATGTTGGACAGGAAAAATTTCGAAATACATTAGAAATTATCAATTTCAGAATGACAATGATATAGCAATGATGATGAAATTTAAAATGGACTATAAAAAAATTTAGCAATAAATAAAGACAGCTGCCAGAACTAGAAATAAACATATGATAATATCTTTCACTTTTATCATCACTTCATGCTACACAGTTTGTAAATTAATCAATCAGTTGTTATTATCTGAATAAATTAGAATCTATTGAGAATCTTCGAGTGAATTATTTTCTAAATAAATTAGAATCTATTGAATCTGTGAATAAATTAGAATCTATTGAATCGTATTTCGTTACATTAATCAAATTTCCGCTATCGTTTATTTTTATTTTAGAAAATGAATTGCGACGTTATAAATTTTACGATTCCTAAAATTGATTGATAACAATCAATTGCTATTAATTGGAATAAATTAGAATCTATTGAATCGTTGAATAAATTATTCTCTGAATAAATTAGAATCTATTAATAAATTAGAATTTACTCAAAAGTTTAATAGATTCTAATTCAATTATTTTTTTAAAGTAATGGTGCTCTAACTGTATCATTTTTCCTGAAAGATATATCTTTAAAGTAATGGTACTTTAATTGTAGCACTTTTCCTGAAAAAATGGAAGTTTCAAATTATAATAAATCAAAAATAATGAGCAAATTTCATTGAATTTCAATCAATTTCATTCCAAAAAAATGACATTTTTCCGACTTTTCCATAATTTTTTATCTTTCTCTCTTTCCCTCTCTCTCTCTCTCTCTCTCTCTTTGTGTTGCAACAAAAAAGAAAATGGTCATTTGAGATAAGATAATTTCTTCCATATCATTTTTCAATCTTTTCTCTTTCTAAATTTCCTCATCAACTAAGCGAAAAGATGAAGCGATGATATTTGGATATGCAACAAATTGAAGAAATCATTAATCCATTCCAATTTCAATTTTTATTTTATCATACTGTAATAATGGTTATGAAGTTCAATCTTTCATAATTTATCATCCAATTATCAAGAGGAAATTTTCAATTCCTAAAAATAAGTTAAAATTTCTAATCAATGATTTTGCCTAAATTGGTTATGCAAATAATTGCTGAAAAAGTGCATTGAATTGGTGACAAATGAGTGAACTCATTTTAATACTCTTTTTCTTTATACGTACTAAAATTATTGCTTATCAAATTTTCACTTCAAACTATTCGGAAACTTTCTAAATGAATGACGCAAAAATGTAATCGAGAATTTGATAAAGGATAAATGAAATTGAATGGATGAAATAAATTGTTGAAAATTATTTCTGCTCTTTTTCTTCTCTTCATTTCAAATTCTATTTATTTCCTTCTCACAAAAAAAGTTTCCACAAATTGATTGAATGAGAAAATGATTTTGATATAATAAAAGATAGAGGTCATAGTTCATTTGATCAAAATAAATGAGAATCAATGGAAAATGGCTTAGCTATTAATAGCATTGATATCAAAGTGTGCTAATATTGAGAATTAGATGAAATATAGCTTTTATTATTTATTAGTATGTCAGTCTTCCATATATGATGTCTATAGAAAAAATGGAAGAAAAAAGTGTGAAAAAAAAGAGAAAATAGAGAGCTGGCCAACATGTACTTTATAATATGCCTTAAGGCTCCCTAAAGGCTTCATATATCAAGGCTTCCCTTTTAAAAGCCAAATATTAAAGTAACTTCTCAACTAACGAAATGCAATTTTCATCATTGTATTCACGCGAAAGAAAAAACTGCTAAATTTAGTGTGTTCAAATATTTTCGATCATTTGGCTCTTTTCCGCCTTTTCTTTCCTTATTTGACTAGGCTCAAAAATTACTCCAAAAAGAAAATATTCTTTTTTTTTTTTTTGAAAATGTCATATTTAAAACACTTGGGATATTTTTAAAATGTTCGTTTCCATTTATTTCCAACTTATTCCTAAAAACAAAAAGAAAAAAATTTCATTCTTACCTAAAATAAAAAAAATGAAATGAAATGGATTTTTGAAAGTATTTTGATAAAATTTTAGGAAATGTAATAAAATTTGTTTAAAACGCTTGAGATATTTAAAAAAAAAAATGTTCGTTTCCATTTATTTCCAACTTATTCCTAAAAATAAAAATAAAAAAATTTCATTCTTACCTAAAATAACCTAAAATAATAGAAAAAGCTAAAAAAAAATGAAATGGATTTTTGAAACGTATTTTAATAAAATTTAAAAATAAAAATAAAAAAATTCATTCATACCTAAAATAACCTAAAATAAAAAAAAAAGTGAAATGGATTTTTGAAATGCATTTTTTTTATAAAAATTTTAGGAAATTTGTGACTAAATTTGATTGTAATCTTAAAATGAAAAAATGGATGAAAAGTGTGAAATGTATTTTTTGTTAACAGTAATATAAACTGAACATTAAATTTTGATTAATAAACTAATAAAAGTAAAATTATAAATGAACAAAAAATTGATTGTATTAAATTACTGTGAAATGGATGGATGGAAAAATTGAATTTTTCATTTCACTAAAATTTTTTATAATGAAAATAACAATTTCTTTTTTTGTGGAAAAAAATTAATTCTTTTACTTTTATTCATTTTGATTGCTATCTGTAAAGAAAGATAATATTTTCAGTTACTTATTTATTTCATTTAAAATTGCTAATTGAAATTATAAAAGGTTGTTAATTAGGTTTAAATCTTTACTCCATAGTCATATAATACAAATGATCTATAAGATTTGCTCTGGCAATTACTGATGAAATTATAAAAGATCAATTAGGATTGTTAATTTCGTAGTCATATAATATTACAAATGACTCGTAAACTTTACTTCACAGTCATGTAGTACAAATGATCCGTAAACTTTACTCCATAGTTATGTAATACAAATGATCCG
>CAKAEH010001579.1:0-44859 GCA_916381525.1 Cercopithifilaria johnstoni | reverse complement strand
GCTCATCTGGACCAGAAATTGTTGTTCATGTTTTCAGCATGTCCCCACATTGCACATCACTCGCTTGGTTCGCTGATCCTATGGCATCTGTTGTGATAAAACTGATTTTGCAAGACATTCCAGTAGCCATCACTCCGAAACAGTATTCCACGAAATCTGTCGCCATCAATTTCCACGCCGGAAAAAGACAGTTTATTATTTTCATTAAACTAAAACAAGTTGACTTCTAGGACGACAAAAAAAATAAATTGCTGTATCAGATTTATGTGTTAACTTCCGGTAATCGAATAGAACGGAAAACTCCTCTAAACTATTTTAGTTAACATAGAGCCTTTTTTGCCTAAGCAAGAAATTTCAGTCATGTAAAAGAGTAAATGATAAACCAGTTAAGTAGCCAGCCTGTTCTAACCTACTAAAAGTATAGAGTATGTTAAATAAACTGTCAGTTGACTTTATGCAATGACATACTGTTCCCGAAAACAAAGGATATAATGTAAAGCAAAACAAATGTAAAGCAAATCTTTCATTTCATAATACGAATGAGAACTGGTGACGATTTTTAAAAAGATGAATCCGAAGGACACCATCAGCTTAACACTTCCCTCTAGTTATTCTGAGGAAGTATTTAAACACTTTTAATATTGCAGCTATTCGTAGAAGGTGATGGACACTAAGGGAGTCAGAAAAGGTTTTTTTAGGTGGGATAATTTCGCAAAAGTCGGTAATCAAGTCATGATAAACTACTCATCAGCTTTTAAACTTCGACTTCTATCTACTTCGCAATCTCCTAATTAAAGAATAATGATGCTTTTTTAAAAGAAAGCTGTTCATGTCTAAGTCTTCGTATTTGCCAGTCAAAAATTTGAAATTTAAACTTCACTTAACATTCCCAAGTAATATTTAGAAGCACACATAAATGCAGTCTGGATAAAGTGAGCAAAATATAACATCTGCGCACCGGGCAACGCCACGCATTATCAATCCCTCTATTCCAACGGCAATTTAAAAAAAAAGATGTAGGTAACGAACCCATCTAAAATGCAGAATCTCAAGCCTACATCACAGCCTTATTCCTCCTTCGAACTGCTTGTTGCAAGTCTCAGCTTTATATAAACTGAGTTTCACTCATTAATTCCTCTGATGATAAAATGTGTATGAATGCAAAATGGTGAGTGATGAACTTCTACTGCAACACAACATGTGTTGCAAAAAAAAAAAAAAAAAAAAAGAAAAGGTAAACAAAAAAAAAATGCGATGTTGCAGTCCGAAATGCGAGATGATGCATACACCCATAATTTGAGTGCCATCGAGAAATAACAAATCCACAGCTTAATAACGATATTTGATATTCCCGTCTTTCTTCTCACCTTTTTTATATTGGAATTTGACTGTAATACTGCTCACTAACCTTCATAACAACGGTTGTGATAGCGGATTCCAACAAACTGGATATGTTTCAGGAAAACCTCCTAAAAACTAAATATATCAGGTCATAGAAAAAGAAGCGCTAGTTTACATATTGTAATGATAACATACTACGTATGAAAAGAGATTCGCAAAGCCACTTATGCTCACATGCATCATTGTCACATTTATCACTTTATCACTTGACGACAACGTTAAATACCTCTCCCAACTACTTACAAATATCATCATCCGCGATGGCACCAGTTTCAAACACGTAACATTGCAATACTCTTATTTAATGGCCATTTCACCAAAAAATCCACGCAAAAATGACCAAAATCATTTTTATATGAAACACACTGCATTATGTGGAACAATGCTGTTCGATCCGTCCAAGGCATCTGTTAACTGAAAAATTTGAAGGAGGATTAAAAAACCATTATATTTGGAATTCAACTGTAAATCTCAGCATTGTATGCATCAGAACTTGGTAAGATATAGGGACCATTTACAGAGAAGCTATCAAACATCCTTAATTCTACGTTATTTGTGTTTTATATTTTAGACAGTGACGCAAGTTTTAAAACCAAATTCTGAATATCTTCAGACCATGTTTTAAAACATCAACAAAAACAAATTTACATCTCTTACCAATCACTTGGTAAATTTACTCCACTATTGAGCACTTTCGATGTGACCAACTAACATTCTTCACTAGAACATCACTTAGCGGAGCTTCTTCCAGAGCAAAAAAAATCAGCACCTACCAATTTGCCCAGAACACCGAGCTAGTACAATTGTCCAATATGACCATCGTGACGCTGCATTCTGGAATGGAACATGTAGTACTCAGGAATGAGAGAATCATTCTCTGAAAGCTAAACGAAATCAATATCACCGAAACGACCTACACATTTGAACCATTTTGCACAAAGATAGTATTTCTAAGAAGGACCTTACACGAATTCCCTGGGCTTACAATCAACTTCCTATTATTTGGTGAACTTGAAACTCTCTTTTTAAACTTCCATTCCTCTTCCTACTCAAAAGACAGTCGGACTGATTTGTATATTACACACAATATGCGATGTAAAACCATTGTTAAAGTAATTAAGTGGAATTGAGTATTTAAACGGCACCATATTACACTGCATAAGAAACAATCAAGGGTATAAAAAAACGAAATTGTTATACAAACAACAAAGTAGTCAAATTACACCACATCACATGTGCTGCCAAAGTTAAACACGGATGATAAGAAAACCAACCACTATGATATCGCTAAATAATATCCATGTATATTAATGTAGGAGATCTGCAAGAAATTTTTAACTTTTCGAATTACATTTATAATTTTAAAGTGAATTTAGTTTATTGAAACTGATTTTATTATATAATGTTTAAACGATCTATCAAGTGTTATCAAAGAGTGGTCACATAAAACCGGCAAAACATACGTCATAAGGACAGAAGTGGTGAGTAACATACCGATGAGTGCTACCGCTTCCGCAGCCAAACAAAACAGAATATTGCAGAATACACTAATAAAAAACCATAAAGGAAAAGCTCTGACGTTTCTTTTAAATTGAATATCCAACAACAAATAGTTAAGGGCTTTTTTATGATATACAAAACTAAAGGAAATAGAAGTAAACAAAAATGTTCGCTTTAGTTAAATAAAACATAAATCATGAAATGAAAAAATGAAGCAGAGAAAGTTAATGTGTCGAGGAAAATACAAATTATCGGCATCCAAAGATAACATCAGAAAAGCTTTATTTCAATTCCTCCAGTTGATAGCAGTATTGATACGAGGACCGGATAAGATTATACGGAAAGCAAGACTCCAGCAGATCAAACGATAAAAACGGACTACATTTCACTAACTGAAAAATGCATATAAAATATTTCAGTAAAGAAATTATCTGACACCAAAACATTTGATCTGCTTTTACTATTAGTTATATCAACCGCTACCGTACGATAATGTATTATGGCGCAGGCGTTAGGACGTAGCAGAGCCACAAACGACTGAGAAAAATAATCTGAAAGCATATGTCTCAGGACAGACATATACTCTTAAAGAGAACAGGTAACAACACCACCTAGATGCTACAAAGTCATGAGGGCTTTCTTCAAAAAATGTTTTACCTGATCAAGCACAACGTAAACATACTGTCGTGATTTCGCTATGTCCAAGTCGTTGCTATCCTCTGACGTTCTTAGAAGACCATTTGATGCCAGCTGAAGAAACAGAAACGGTTAATGATATAGAGTTGCTGCACCCTAGATTCAATAAAGATAAATGAACTTTCAAGGAAACAAAATTAAAAATTACTGCCAGAAATTCTTTCATTCTTTCAACAACATCATTACGACCATGCAAACAAAATAATGCATTTGCAACTGTTGATACTGCCAGAGCTATACATTGCAAATTGTTTTTTGAGGCTGTAATTAAATTAAGACCGAAAATAATGCATAAAAGCTTATATACTTATCAAAAATAACCTTTTGCAAGTTAGAAAATATTTAACAAGACAAAATACGCATAATCCCGCAACCGTTATAGACTCAAATCTAATAAGTTATTCTAGAGTCCTTGTGCTAGCACTGTCGAAAGTTGTACCAATTTGAAATTTCTAATTCCGAATTCAAGATATAAATTGAGAACACCTAGCAGTGAGGCACTGTATTGACTATTTTGTGTCAGCGCAAGTCGAGGTAAAGACAGCGCAATGAAAACAAGCAGGAGGCAAGACAAAGTGTAATGTTCATCGGGTTCTGTTTGCTTCGTCTGTGCTCGAATAGCATGTACTAATGCAACGTCCACATCCGTATTGATGCCAACAGTAATGCAAAGTTCTGACAGAATCTGAAAGATCTCAAATATAAAAGATCTGAATGAAGTTTTTAATCACTTCTAATCTACTAACATTTTTATACTGCTGAAAAAAAAATGAAAAAACACTGAAAAAAAACAAACTAACCATAAAGCTTTAAATTATTATATCTACAATGCACTCAGAAAGTCATATTCTGACATTTTTAATACCAGAAAATCTGACATAATATGGTGGAATTGTAGGCCAACGTTTATATTTTTATGTCTTTATACATGCAAATGAAATTCCCAGCACTCTAACATTAGAAATTGTACGCATTTAAGCTCTGACTTTCGTAAACTATATCCAAAATGTAAGTCCTCTTCAAAAGTGATTTATGCTTTAAATTACATGAAATTACCAATAAATTATGTTCGTTGGCGGTATCATGCAAATCATTTACAATCGACAGCAAGAATGGTAAGCGACGTTTGAGTACATCATGCAGAGCGGCGTGCAAAAGTGAACGAAATGACAGAATTTCACCGATGATAGTAACACGTTGTAGTACCGACTCCATGGGTCCGTTTACCGAAATCTGCAATTGTCTTATTAATCTAATTTTAAACTGCCTCCATAGATAGCACAGAATTTACAAATAAGACACGTTAAACAATTTGACATAGGTTTTTTTTTTTATTTAAGCTAACCAGTACATGACGACCAAGTGATTATTATAATAAAGTTTTCTGTGATTCGTTATTTCATACTTCTGTTAAAACATGACCCGTCCACATAATCAATATGCAAATAAATCAAAAATTTTCATAGTCAATACTTGTTTTTTGTCTTTTATATCTCCACTCAACTGCAGTAACAATTCGCGCATTTTTTCCGGCTTGTCAAAACAACTTCGCGCCAAGACCAAAGCATCTCGATGATCATTAACAATTTTATTCAATTCAGTGATTTGACTTGCTACATGCCATATTAATTTCTCACTCATGGTTTTCACACCATATGGTCCCAGAAGTAGAGATAAAGCCCTCAGTTCTAAAATGAATTAATAATGATGAACATATTGCTACCATGAAATTCCCCTTTCTTATAATACCATTCGTATATCACTAAAAAGACAACGGAACATCTTATGTCAGTGCAGGATCATTTTTGGATTGCAACGTATTCGAAACGTTTGATAATGGATTATAATGTCTGAATGGAACAGTCTAAAAACTATGTTCTTCTCTTTCTTTTACCGCTATTCTGTATTTAACCAGCGCTGTTTAAGCAGGGCATTTCTTTTCAGTTTCAAATTGTTACGAAATGCTTGACTAGTTTTGCACGAAAAAAAATCTAGTACAATAAAAAGGTATAAAACAATACGAATAAGAAAGGTTTATAAATTCAAGCATTTTACCACGATTGTCAGTGTACTGATCAGGACTAAACGTTTGCTGATAGTCGGGATTTGCAATCAGAGCTGCGAAATGAGGTGAAAATAATATTTGTCCAGTACTCATCCGACGAAGAACGACTTCAAGATACCTAAATTGTGCGCTATGGCTTTCAAATCAGTTGAACAAACTCAAATATTCTTTATAAAAATCATAAACCGTCGAATTATTTTTCTCTCCTCCCTCTAATACCACAATATCCCTCTCCTTTCTGAAACAATCCCACTTTTTGGTGTAAACTTTCAACGTTTACCATTTTGTATAAATAGATGTTAATGTGTCATTGCCATGATAATCCCGATATTGCGTTTGTTGTAGAAGTGCGCTGTTGAAGAGACGCGTCACATCCAACGTTACTGGAAAAATGTGCACACATAATACTAAAAAATAAAACTGATCACTACTAATCAGTTTAATTTTAACATAATTGTTATTTATACATTCAAAGCCATATGACTTTATCTGAAGAAGTATAAAGAATTAGTAAATAATATGATTTCCCACATTCTAAAAATTTAATCTAAGAAGCATTTCACAAACTTGGAATTTTCAAAAAAAATATGTATGAGTTTGACAAAACAATGATAAAGAGCACACCTATTGTGTCCAAATTTTGCAATACAATCATGTGAGCATTTATCGAAGCCAAAAGTTGACAAGGTCTCATCGGGTGTTCAGATGACGAGATTAGAGTATGGATGGACTGAGTAAGCTGTGATTCTAGCTGCTGTGACAGATATTCACGTGGAACAAATATGTGATCAGATACGACCACCTGCCTCAAAATAAAAATTGACTAACTTCCCAGATGATATATAGAACTTCCAAAAATCTGACGATCTGGATATATATATATCGTTACCTTGATGAAGTAACTGCTGAGCATAATTCATGAAGTGCCGTTTGCAGCTTATCGGCCAATGTTAACGTATCTCGACTGCATCGAAAACTTTCTTCTCCCGGCATAACTAATGAGCGCGTAGTATTTGAACTTTTGCTTGCTATAAAACAATCATGCAAAATATCATAGGTAAAGTAAGAAAAAAATTTTTTTTTGATATTTTGGAACGATTAAAGCACCTAAATTTGAATGAATGAATAAATGAAAAAATAAACAAAACATTGCACGTAAATTTAAGAATCAATAATCTTCAATGAAGTTTTATTTTTATTTTTCGATTTGGTTTCTATTTGACCGATTGTTCGCTAACAAACACCTAAAAGGGTTTTTCTTCGAAAGAAGAATGATGCTTGATAATGTCCAGTTACGAATGGAAATAAAAATACAAACGTCACAGAATATTTCGATAACAATACATATTGTGATTAACTTACAATTGATTTCGCATCATGAATAACAGTAATACCATACCTCTACAGTATAAAATAGAATCTACCGAACTCTAATGTGAGCCAATTAACGCATCAACTTATGAAAATTCAAAAGCATGACAGTATCTCACATTTTTGCTTATCATGTTCTTCAATAAGTCTTGCACAGTTATTTGGTGAAAGCTGCTCAGTAAGTCGCACCTCATACTCACATAATCTAGTAGCTACAGAAGCCGTTTCCTTCGCCAGTTCATCCAGAACCAGATTGCATAATTTCAAGCTCTACAAAAGAAAATACAAGTTTATCAAAATCAACAAAAACAATTATTATTAAGATTGATTCCAAAAACCTCCAATATGAAAACAAATATGCACACTCAAAGTAATGGAATAAATTTAACGAACCCGATCAATAATGTATGCTTTTTCTTCCGGACAAAGATCGTGTAACGCAGAACGAAAGTTTGAGCATATATGCGCAAAGGCAACAGTGTATCTTGACTGGGATGGCAGCTGAAGGCACTGATGAAGCTGCGTTTCTAGTTGTTGAGCATAGAAACTGTCAAAACGAAGGATATGTAAGTCTGATATTTTTTTTCCTCATTATAACAAACTCACTACTAAACATACACATGACAACTAGTAACAGCATGTTATGTTATTACTACTTACGAATAATCTCCTTTATTTTTCTACACATGATAAGTATGATAATATGCAATATGTATATTATCATATGTATAATATGTAGAAAAAAATAAAGGAGATTATTCGTAACTGGTAACTACATATTACATATGATAATTTTTTACTTAAAATATAGGTCGCTTACTATTGATTTTAAGTTATATAGTAGGATTTCTGCATAAATAAAGATCACACCAACCAATAAATCGATAAATCACTAGTTTCTCGGAGCATTTCATCTATAAGGTCAATCATTTTCAAATGGAAGACAGTAGTATTCATTGTAACAGCCAAACGGCGATCACTATTTAAAGAAAAAGATGACTGATTCATACTGACATAAGCTTGGAAACGAAACCAATCCAAACGCAAAGAGCGCAAATCAACACTATCCTCTAAAATTAAGATCGAATGGAAATTTGTTTAACAAACGAAGTGCAATTGATTGAGTCAAAACTAAACGTAGGAAAAAAACACTTGCATGGTAGTAAGAAAAAAGTTAATCGTAATTAACTCACGGCTAATATGAGACAGATCAGCGCAAAAATCGGATAACAATACTGATTCTTTTTCGCCTAAATTCTCAATGGACTGCACAATATCAGACAAAATAAGTGCGTCATAGCCAGTGACATACTGCGAATAGTACCGCTTAATGACTCCATCATGTTGTTGTACCATAGAGCGCAACTCCAAGATATAGTACAGCAGTTCAGGTAACTGCCTTAAAAAAATTGCTATAAAACGAAATAATTTTCTTGTGCCAAATAATAAACTCGCCGAATTTATATGGCGAAAAATTCCCTGCAAATGTCAAAAAATTTAACTTGAAGAACTCATACACTAAGTAATTTTCACATGACTTTACTAAATTAAAAAAAAAAAAAAAACTTACTTATCTGCTACTTCATCGGTATGTTTTGTCTTTTTATTAGTACTTACTGGCCAAATATCAATATGTCGCAGAAGCCACATTACTTCATCCCTTGAAAACGAAAGAGCCATCCACACAAACAAAATTTTTGGCCCAAGAAGACCAATTTGATCTTTGATTAGCAAACAAAGTTCTCGTAAAGTACCTCGAAGAAAACGGCGCCGATCACGATGAACAGTAAGGCTAGAAAAAACTGACACAATGACTAAACACAGGCATTTTACTGTACCTGCTTTGCTTATTATCATAATATATGAATCAGAATTTCTTGTACAGAAGTAGGAAAAAGTAAACGAACTTTAATAAAGCAGATACCTTGTTTGCAATGCAACTGAATAGTGGTCTTTTACTTCCTGCAGCTTTTTACTGTAACTTTTCACATTTTCAAAAACACTCTGAACCGTCTGATGAACAATAAGAATTTCATCCCTGAATGAGCATAATCACCAAACATCACATTTAAACCGAAACGCATTTTGCAACTTTTTCTATCAGTTTCAGGATCAGCAAAAATTTCATTTCACAAATCGTACTTCCTTCATTAAATCGATTCTTTCATCTATAAACACGCTTACGTGCAAATGAAAGGCAACAAATAAGCCAAACAAACCTAAAAAGGCGTATAGCAAGACCCGTTTGCAATGCGCGCTGCCACAAGTTAGCAATCACGGAATCGTTTAACAGTGTGTTATGACAAACAAGCACACCCACTGCAAATTAAGTGTCTACAAACTAAAAGTTTATTAAAGATAAGAGTGGTATTAGTCGGAGTTAAACTCAATATTTCTAATAATTTGAATACCTCGTCGTACTGTGTGATCAGTTAGACCAAGTTGATGATGGAATCTGTACCATTAATTTAATCGTGGCGGCTCGAAGCATGAACAATCTGACTAATGTGCAATACCAGTCTTTTCTAATACACCACAGTGCCGAAGGTGTAATTACCTCACCACTAGAAGATCCGCTGCACTGAATCATTAGTCAACTCTACTGCTTAATGGTGAAAAGAAACATACAGCGTAAAAGAAGAGATGATAGAACCAACAGAAACCTCTTGCATTATTGCTTTAACTCCACTTCCCTCTTTATCAGTAGTGGCGGTTCTGACATATGTTCGATTCGTCGTAATGGATACTCGAACGAAAAAATAAGGTAGAACTGCATACCATTAGGCATTAAAATACGAAATGAGGCCTGACATCTCAAACCTCACTACTTCCAGTCAATGGCAATCAACACAGTTAATGATAACTGCTTCAAATAAAATGCAAAGTTATAAAACGGCACTTACATATTATCCATCTGTCCATAACATCCAATGATAAATATTCGCAAGCTATCTACAAAATTTTTATTCAAACTAAATCGTATACATAAAGTTTTTAACCTACGACGAAAAGTTCAGTTTTCTTCTGAGCCGTATTTCCTAGTGGTTATCTTATCAATTAGTATGGGAAAAAAATTTCCCTTTCCCGAGACATATATTATAGTGTCTAATACTTCAAAATGGGCCTTAACACCTTAGCCGGATTTTTGCTCGGAAGACAATGACTTAAACCGGTAAAAGAGAGGTAAAAATAACAAATTGATGTAATACACCCTACTTTTACCAGAATTAAATCACTCAATATTTTTTGTACAAATAAATGCAAATATTTTTTAGTTCAAATAAAAAATGTAAATATGCAAGTCAGAATTCAACCACTCAATATTTTAGTCCAAATAAACGTTATATATGTGCTAAGTCGCGCAACGCAAGGTCCCCACTGAAGTATATCCTCAGTTTCTTCTTTAATTATGAAATATATGAAAAGTTCCCTTGACTGTAAATATTTTTGCCTAAAGATTTTTCAAAACATACCGTGTCAGTTTGAGCAGCGTACAGGATTTGTTGCGGAGAAGCAACAAGTGACAACATTTGCGCATTACGCCATGCATTTGCAGTTATATTTCTACGAACATAAACTGTTCCTAATGAGGTTAGAGAACCATGAATCAACTGCAAGAACCATAAAATTTTTTCATTTTCATTAAGGATTTTCAATCACCTTAGAGGAAAGGGATTTTCGACTGCATTAGCTAATAAAAGACTTACATGTTACTTCACTTTTCTGCCTCTTCTTCAACTACAAATAATATATAAGAAATAGTACCACGTAGTGATATTTAAGATAACTTTCAAATATATTGAATACGGTAGAAGAAATCTCAGAAAAATCACTCAAATCAAAGGAGAAAAATGAAAAGCACCCTATTTAAAGGTCCTAAATCTTCGGCCAATTTCTTCCATGGATTATCGTACTCAATAATCATTTGTCCTAATCTCGGAAAAGTGGGTTCACTCTGTCCATTACTGAGTTCATAAGCAGCATTGAATAACCCAAGAACGGCTTTCCTATCATCTACGCGAGATAAAAGCACCATCAAACACACCAAATTAATAACCAAATTCATGTAACCTGCTGTTAAATCGTAGCTTGTTGTCTGCAATAACGTTTTTTGGTTAACTGTTGCTGCCGCCGCTCAAGTACTATTGTTGAGAGTATTAATTTACAGAAACTTTAAGTTTAAGAGCGCTGTTTTTGTAATAAAAAAGAAAAGAAACTTACTATATCTAGCTTGAACTGTGCAGCATCCATTGTTGTCAGTAGCTGTAATATGTGATCTTTCAAATCCAGCAAATCAGCAAATGTGCAGTAATATAGCGAGAGAGATTTCAAAATTTCCTGCTTTATCAAAGTTACTTGATGAAACAACGTCTGAAACAAAATTCATTTCATAAGTGCTTCAAACATTCTTTCCGGACAATCTTTAAACAGCATTCATAGATATATTACTGACTGCGTTGTACGTATACTTTATTGAAAAAAAATAACTGTCTTGTATCTTAAACTATTGGTTTTATCCAAAACCAAAGTTACAACCATTACCACATGAAAGTTGGATGGCATGCCTCGTGAAATAAAAGTACTGGAGACGAAATTTACTCGATAATCATCTACTTACGTTGAGTAAGTGACTGTACATTATAAAACAGTTACTTCTAACAGTGGCATAAAAATTGCTCCTTCAAAGTTACATAAAAACACTCACTTGATCGAAAAAAAGTGGTGATAAAATCAACATAAAAGGATTAGAGCTTACACTGCTTGATCTAGCATCAACAATGGGAAATTTGCGCACTATATGCTTGATGCAACTTTCCAATGATTTCTCGCTTAAAAACTGCGGTTTTGATCTGGGATCACCGCAAGCTTTTTTGATATTATACAGCCTTGTAAGCATACCCACTGCCCGATCATTCAGTATTATCAACTTTTCGGCTATTTTCATCTGCGTTACATCCACTTTATATGCCATATTCATGCGATATTTTTCACTTCTCTGATACCCTGGAAATGCAATCAAATAGTAATCAAATTAAGGAGGAAGAAAGGGATATTAAATCTACGCTCGGAGTTCTGATCCACATTCAATTCAGCAAAACAGGACGCAGATTACATTAGATAATGGTAAAAGGGTCGTAAAACCTGGAAATCTGTCTACCAAAATAACTGTCTTCTATTTAACGGTCCTTTCATGTATACGGTTTGATAATTTTGTAACACAACGCTCCAGCAGCCAAATGGACACATAAAGGAACAGGTGAGAACAAAATACTGAAAAGGGAAGCAGTTCGGCATTTCTCCAAAACGAAACCATTCTTTAGCGGCAGTATTGATAATGTCTTGCAAATACGTTAGGCTAAGAAAGTACCCGCATTAACTATCCTATAAATACAACAGTCTGGATTGATAAAACTGTTAAACAAAATGGGTTGTTAAAATTCTGAACACCACATAACCAGGACATGGACTGATAAGTGCATAATATATTGATGTATATGCCGCTGCTAAGGTCGCACTTCGTCTCCTGAAGCGATTAGCGAATTTTAATGTACTTTTTTCGAAATAATGGGAGGGTATTTAACATGATGAAGGAGGGGATCCATTCGTGACAATCAATTTATATTCTTGAATTGCCACTGATAATCTAGTTACATTCCTAGATCAGGTTTTTATTGCGGTACCTATTTATATCGTTTCTGGTAAAACTTATATTGACGTTTTGCTCTTACAACAGTAATGACATTTTCTTTTATGCAAATAACCGCAAAATAGTTGCATGAGAAGTGAAATGCGGAGGGAAGATAGCATGCTGGTGAAGGTATCGATTTTGTCAAAGGATTTCGGGAGTTTCCGGTCATTTCTTCCTTTTTTGTTCCATTAATACGTTAAAAGCTTTGTGTTTTTTGACATTTGCATTCCTTTCCAGGATGATGTCGATTTTGTTGAGAACTACAATCCGCGTTGTTTCCTAATAGTGTTGTTTACTTTTTAATTTAGTCCAAATTTGCCAAACTTTCTATGCTGATGCAAATATGTTATAAGCAGTAAAAAGAAATTTGGTTTTGATTCAGTCTTCTTCGTCGTGAATTTGGCGGCAGAAGGTTGATTCAAAACCAAACTTCTCTTGTCAAATTTCTTTCGATAGCAGAAAAAGGATGTCAAATACAAGTTCTTTTAAAACATTCCGGAAATTTTCGAAAATGATATTCATGTAACAATTAGGCCACGGAATTTAAAAGCTGCAGGCTTTGGGTTCTAAAATTAAATATGATTCTTCTCCGCAACTCCTTCCTCCAAATCCCGCTTCATGTTCGTTGAATGTCTTGCTTGCATTTCAAGTTTCAAGGTGCGAAGTGTGGATGCACTCATATGTTTACTGATGAATCCAATGTAATTTGCATTGAAAATGAAGAAAATATAGAAGAAAGTGGAGTGAAATATGTTAATAAGTAATTTTTTCTTTTTCTTTACCTAGAGCGCTTCCAAAAAGGAAATCTTTCTTGCTTTTTATAATCAGTTATTTTCTTTGACATCGGTAACTACAAAACGTGTTGATTCTATGGAAAATCCAAATACTCGAGGCCAAGAGCAGTTTCATATTCAAGAAAAACTCCTAGCCTTCGTTGTTTTCATTTTTTATTTCAGACTCGCCGCATACCAAAGTTTTTCCAAAAATGTGTACCATTCGTCTTCACAAGAAGTAACTGATTCTGAAAAGGGTGATGCCGGTATAATTGGCCATGAGCGGTCTCGTATATCACGGTCGCAGTTGCCATGCAACTCAGATGAGGTCATTCTTTCTTATCAGATTTTAAGTGTCAAATGATTTTAGAACGAGAACGGTTTCGTGTAGGAAGTTATTCATGAGGTGTTCATAGTAATTCTCTTCTATTTAAAGTAAGGAAAAACCCTATTTTGAGTCCGGATAACAGAATTCTTTCGGAAACATAATGCTAGTCGATGATATAAAATATAGCCGTGTAGCATCAGGTTTTCATTAATATATGCGTTCTGTGAATAGTTTCAAAAAATCTAAAACTTTTAGTTGCCATCCAATGTAATTGTTTCCCTCTTTGGAGTTATCGTTATTTGGTGAAAAATAAATGGTTTTTATTTATTTTTCCATGAATTGCCGTCAAATGCATATCGTATTCTGACAAGCAGCGTTGCTCAGATTCATTTAGTCTCTTTTAGCTTGCGAAAATATTATACTAAGTGTAAGAAAGTTGCTGTACGTTTTTCTGACTCGTTTTAGGCCATTTTATCATCGAAATTCTAAGTTTAACCAAATGTACTGTTAAATAATGTAAAGGTTTATTTGCTGCCGTGAGAATTTAACATTTATTTCAAGAGCGGTAGTTTATATGGATGGCAAGCAGTAATTAGCAACTTATTGCAGCATGCTGCACAACATTTCTCTGGAGGGGTATTTTCGATTACGAGCGGTTCATCGAGATACTGAATAATCAATCTCACTAAAATGTTAAATGGGTTGTATTTCCAGATGGTTCAAAGAAAGGAGCGGAAAAAATGTGGAAAAGCTCACACAGTACCTTTTATTTTAGACGAGTTTTTTGGTGTGTATTGTCTGTTGAGTCGAAGTTCGAACAGATATTTCAAGGTATTTAAATGTTTCATAGCTGTTGTGATTTTACTATAACACAAGCAGGCCTTACAGTTTCAGGTTTTGAGGAAGTGTTCAACTGTTATATATACCAAGTGTCTATTTATAATTTCAGAATCGTTGCTACATTGGTTATACTATTGACCCTAATCGACGTATACGGCAGCATAATGCTGGGAAAGAATTTGGGGGAGCCAAAAAAACGGATCAAAGAGGTCCGTGGTATGTTCTCGTGCTTTATTAAATAAAACTTGGAGTTAATGCCTGGTATTAGTATGAAAAGCACTGTTTATGGTTGTTTCTCATTGAAGGTTCTTTCTGAAAGTTAGTTCATCAATGTTGTCTGCGATTTATAATATGGAATAAATTAGAAATTTCTGGCTACGTTATGTAGCGATTTTAGGGATATGGTTTGCATCATACATGGTTTCCCAAACAGTGTGTCCGCACTGCGATTCGAATGGGCTTGGCAAAATCCAGAGAAGTCACGAAGACTGCGGTCATTGAATTTAAAGAAGAAAGCGAATGAAACTGCTCTCGGATTTCGTTTGCGTATTGTTTGTCATATGTTGAATAGCGATCCGTGGCAGCGCCTCTCACTTACATTCCGGTGGTTATTACCTGTAGGTTTAGAAGTTTTAAAAAACCTAAAAGTGAATTTTGGAAAACATTCATTCCCACTCATACATTTTATTTAGGAACTGGAAATTCCTTTCTCCCCGGATATTACACCTCCTTCTCATATGACTGTGCAACATGGCGCTGTGACAAAAATATCGTCGTTAATACCTCAGTTGCAAGAAGAATATGATATCATTGGAACTTGTTCGCTGTGCTTAAAGCCAATAAATTCAGTGAGTTGTTAGCTGAACAATGAACGTTTTATGATAATTGCGGTATCGATTTTTCGAGATAATTTCTTATTACGTTCGAGCTCTAATTGATACTTACTGTAAACATACTAGGAAGTATTCGGAACCTCAAGAAAACTTTTTTTCCAGATCTCTGAATTGCTTCGTTGTAGCGCCAGTGAAATATGCAAGTCTCATTTTCACATGCGATGTTTGTCGAAACACGCTCTGAATGCTGTTGATGAATACAGAATTTTATTGTTCCCTATTCAAGGGCAATGTCCCAAATGTGGTATTACTTACCTATGGGGTGAGTTAATCAGAGATCAGCGAATTTTGTTGGCAGTCAATAAATTCAATTCAAACGGTGCATTATTCAACATGATACCTAGTGGTAAACTCATTAAAATGTAGTTGGTAATTAGACTAAGATGGCATTTAATTCAGATAAAAGTCATTGATGTGGGAGCTGAAGTTGATGATGCCTTACAGGGTTTCCATTCCATTTGCTGTTTCAAAACGTTTATGATTTTCGAAAGATCAAATAAATTGTACTTTCGTTAATATTGATACGAATCATAATCCTTTCTTTCCATGAAGTCACAATGGATTGTTTTTTCTTTTGTGAAAATATCGGTCAACTTTGAATAAGTATTTCACAGCGAAGCCGGTTCACAGATTCAAATTAATGTGTGCTTTTCCTGACTTGATATTTTTTTTTTGTGGAGACGAAACATCTCTTATTGTGTATGTTTTCTTGTATAAATGTTATTTCAGTTTATCATCATTTGGTTTCTGTTAAAGATATGTTTTTGAGCGTATTCTTTGTTTTCAGTGTAGTTTTAAAGAAACCAACATCATTTGAGTGTCGTTATATATATATACCATCACTAACCAACGAAAGTAACCTGGATTAGGTCATTCAAAATCCTGAAACTACTGAAATAAGACGGAAAATTGAATTTGAAATTATGGCTTCAACCTGTCGGCTGTATTACTAGTTTTTTCAAGAGGGTTAGCGGATTCTCAATGATATTCTGGGAAGCGAGCGAGAAGAAGGATCTTGATACTATCTCACGAATTGAAAATTTTTAGGAAATCTGTTGAAGTAATTAAAATTGCATTGTAGAAATCTATACTATAAGGGTCGCTCATCAATGATTTAAATTGTTTCAAAATGTTAAGTTGATCCTTTGTTTATTTGCCTAGCTTGTTATAATAATGTGCTTCGTTTGTTAATTGTTCTAAATTGTTAAATTAATTCTTTGTTCACTTAGCTCTCTTTGTATTCAAAAGAACTTTAAATATTGTCCTCAATTCAGTTCAATTAATATCTATTTTAGAAGTATTTATTTTATCAGTGTCATCAGTAGCAGTGTTACTGAGGTTTCTGTCAGCAGTACTACCAGGAGTACTATCAAATAGCGACGATCTCCATCCGTGATGTTCTGTGACATTGTTTTATAATGTCCGGGAATAAACCATCCATTAACCAATAAAATCTTTATCCAACTGTATCCGTCTGTACCATTTCAAATCCAACAATCAACGAAAAACCTTCACCCTATGTTATTTACCTTACCAAGTATTTCAGTGGTGGTTATTGAGAAATTCTCCCTTTTTATTCTTGCGGAGGGAAATGGTTACAAATTGAAATTGTGGATTACAGTTATATGAAGCGTGATGAAAAAACGAATTCGCTGGATTGGCTTTTGAGGGGGATGGTCAGTTTGCATAATCTTTTAGCAAACCGAGATGGTTATGAGGTGAGCCATAGACAAATCTCATGACACAAATACTCCAGATGAACTTTCTGGCTTCTGGCGCTAGTGGCTAAGGCGTCCCAGAGCTGGAGTGGTCTGAATTCTGGCATCATATATATTATTTTGATATTGTGCAACACGAAAAAATCCTGATTCAAAAAAATGTGGTTGTGATGTGCGAATAACAGAAAGAATTGTGTTGGATTTTGCAAGTTTGCGCTCCGTTTTTTTTGAAGCATTGTCGTGGGTTTATGTAAAGAGTGGGAAAATATGGAATGCATTAAAAAACATTTTTTTTTGTTTTAATCACTGGTCTGAAATTGTGAAAAGTGAGGGTGCTATAGTATTGTTGGATTGTTGCGTCTTCAAGTTAAAAATTGCACTGAATGATGATCTTCAGGAAATACATGGTACAGAGCATTTGAAAGATGGTGTCAAAATTTACTTAATGGAGTTCAGAAGAATACAAAGGCATGAAATTATATATTCCTGCTATCTCCTGCCAAGTTCTCCTGTACTACCATATCCGCCTGACAAGCGTCATTTTCCGGGAGACAAGTTGGCGGTAAGTACTGCTGCGTTTGGAAGATAGTGCTGCCAGATAAAAACTTCATGTCTGCTTAAGAAGGGAGATATGGAAGGAGACAAGGAGACGTAGCACGGAAAAGAGAGTAGCCGAATGGAAAAGCTCGGTATATTACAATTTGCTTTAACAACTTTATGTACTGAACGATGGCAAGATTTTTGGAATTGATAAGTGATGGAATGTGATAGCTGATGACTTCAACTTTCCGTGTAAAAATTGATAAGGGCGATAAATAAGGTGCTTGATGGCAAGCTGTAAAAGATACCTCACAAGATGCAACCTCGGTAATTCAAGTGGATTTCCGGTTGTCTCACATTCTGAACTGGTGTCTCATATTCTTTTCCGATGTAATAATATTCTCTCTTGTCCAATTTCCCTTCTCTTCTCTCATCTCCTGTTCCTCTACACTCAAATTGATATCTGGTCACTCATTTTTGGTCATTAACTTGTATGATTATATTATTTTTACATCTAATTCTGTCTCAGTCAAGCAGTAGCGTTCTGTATATCCACCTCCATCTTCTGGAATTGCTTTCATCTTTTATTGACATATAAATCAAACCAAAGTACGGAGTTTTAATGTTTTATTTTAACTATCATTTTTTCAGGATGCAAGATCATCTAAAAGCACTTATTTTTGCAACATTAATGAATGATGAGAAGCTGTCATATACTAAACGCAAAAAGTCACCAAGACGACCTCTATTGTTGTGTCATTGTCACCAAAAGAATCAAATCATTCAAAAAGACTCAAATCATTCTTCAAAGAGCTATGGTAGGATTCGGAAATAAGTGTGCAGGAGAGGAAGCAATAAAACTGACGTAGGACCAACGCATCGATAGTCTAGGTGATAATGAAAGGCATTTTCACTTTTCATTGGCGCTCCTCATACCTCATGGACAACACCGGTTTATGATTTATTGATCTTCCAGATAGCTCTGTACTAAATTTCCTTTATGTTGCTGAAAATTTAATTAAATTAACCTTGTCGTTAATTTAGTCCAAATTTCATCCCATTGATCTTTTGGCAAGTTATTCACTTCAGCTATCTGTAAGAGTAATTTTCTAAGAAGATGCGTTGCATTAGCATTCATTTTTCCCTTCCCCGTGTATCCGAAGCATCGATTCACCTTTTTGAACGCACTTTTGTGAGTTCAAAGAGGTAAATGAAAAATATGTTTCTAACCTGCTTGTTACTCTTTCACAATGTTCCTCCAAGGTTTGTCCACTTTTACCTTTTTAATGCGAGGATTTCCCAAATAAAGCTGCTTACATTGATTAATAATAAATTAAATGCTTTGACTCTTATGGGTGAGCCATCTGTTGATGAAAAATAAATGGAAAGAAGGAAATTGAAGTCTCCCCGAACTCTTTGAATTTCCTACAAATGCTTTCTTGATTTTTTTGTGGATGGTGGCAGGTTATTCATATCTGCACTTCTTCAAAATGGAGGTAGTAGTGTGGTATTAATCACAAATGTTACTTCCTTAATAGATCAGCAGTTTACTAACAAAAAAGTATTGGAAAGGCAACGCTATGCAATAAGTTGTAAAATGAAATGAATGCATTTTCTGGTTACATATAGTCTCTCAGAAGTGTGAAATGCGCGAAAATTGATTTGTGAGCTGGAAAGATCTATATCTTTGAACAATGATGTTTTCGAAGTCTATGGAAACTGTTAATTTCAACATTATAAACAGTTACACACTGAATTGTTTTGTTAGTTAATAGAAAAATATAATAAAAATTTCAAAAAAAGCGCCGTGCTCTTATTAACTTTTCGGTCCTTCTTAGAAATGGTCCGTTTGAGTTAATTGATTCATCGGTAATTCGCACAACGAAACTCAGTTATTCGTTATCTCGGTTTTAATCTTCAAATGGTATGAAATTGGGTCATACCGATTGTGGTTTTTACTATCAGGAAGGCATACAAGTACACAGCCTTCTCATGCCAAATTGCAAATAATCATTCTCTGGGTCCATTGTTTACCATCTGCAACAAATTCGGCCAGGATATTTCACCGCGGTGCGGCAACAATGATATTAGTCATATCCAACTATGATTAGTCATATCCAACTATGACGAGATTATTTAACTACATTTCTAGACTAAGCATATTGTGACCAGCAGTTTGAATCGCAGCAAATAACCTTAATTTGATCATAAAATTATGAAGCGATGTCCAAAATCAACGGACCTTGAAAAGCTTTGCACCGTATAAGATGGTTTCAGCGACACCGAACTGTGACATTGATTCACAATTGTCTATCGATCTTTACTCTCAGTTTAACAAATTCGTGATGAAATTTGAAATTCCACAAAATTCCCGAAAAGCTTCTCTGTAAAATATGTAATCTGGCGTATTATTTAACAATGATTATGGTGCTGTGATTGTTTTAGTGGTAGCATTTAAATGACCTGCGATCACATTAGATGAGTGTTATGAATCGATGCAAAGTGAATTAAAACGGCTTCCATTAGTGCTTCAATGGTGCAAGAAGAAACAATAAAAAATAACAGTGGTGACAGTTGAGGATGAAGATTTCATATGGATATCATGTGATATTGACGCATCATCGGTGGTTGAAAGTACCGATTTCATCGACTTGACCGACACCTCATTTGACATACCTATTGTACCGACCGACCTATCTCTGCAAGCCACACCCTTTTCGTCGCCTCCCTCAAACTTCAATTTTGTCGTCTTTGTCAACGGCAGCATTGATGCCGTGTCGTCATCGCTGGTTTCGTTTGGTTTTGTCATTGCTATGTAACACTTTTGCCTTCTCATCGAAATGTCAATAGCCATGATATAGTAGAAGTTGGTCGAATGAAAAGCTGTCAAGATGGAGCATGTAGCACGGCGGAATAAATGACCAACTCTAATATGGGATATAAATGGATAGATGGATGGCTGGAAAATAGATTGATGGATGGATGAAAGTGGACGAATAGAATGAGTGTTGTAATATTGTTGCTGATACTTTTGACCCGGGACGAAGAGTTGGAGAGTGATGAGAGGTACCTCTGGACCTCGTTTATAGATATAGAGAACAGCGGAAAGGGGCGGTACGTTCATTGTATGCGTGGTGCAGAGTTACACCTTAACCAAGCAGGTTTGACCGTTATTGTAGCCATCGCAGTTTGTGTACCACTGCTTTCTAGTATATTCGCATTGTCGCTGAATAAAATACCAAGAACAGGTGGTACCAGGTACCAAAGCACCAATGACCCGCTCCAGATATTTGTCTCATAATTTGAACTGTTTTTGTTCATCTCCGTATGTTTTCCCTGTTTTAGGATGTCACAAGTTTGAAAAACTGGGTAAACAAATTATAGGTTCTCCTCCTGTCTTTATTTTGTTATATAAGGTTCGTTTTCAAGGACCTCTTTTAAATGACAGTTATGAGAAAAAAGCAAATCTTAATTGAGGTAATCATTGAAATTCCTCCTCTTCCTTGTTTGTGATTTCGCTCACTTGAAAATTGTTTATAAATTTATTTTATACTATTCCTCACTTATCCATAACCAAATAAGATGAAATTATAATTTGATTATTCAATCATGGCGTTCTGCGTCTTCATTCCAATTTCGTTTGATGAAAAAATAGCCAGTCACCGATAGGATTAAGTTTTAAGATCAAGATCTGTGCATTCGTAAAAGAGTTGGGAGAGTACTGACCAGATCTTGCCAATCACTTATCTGTAAAAGCTTAGGAATATTCAAGTAAGAATCTGCATCTAGGAGATTCATTGCAAAATTGGGTGACGTCTGATGAAAGTTTTTTGAATTATTTAAAAATAAAAGACGGAACAAATGCTTTTTTAAATAGGTGATCATGAAAATAAGGTATTCTGCTTGAATGATTGCATTTTGTAAAGCGAAAAGTTATTATAACAAACACAATTTCGTAGTTTTGCAGTGTTCTTAAACATACTTTCCCATTTTTTTCATTGTTTGACTTTGCTTCAATTTTTCCTTCTAATTATCTAAAAACATTTAATTTCAATCTCATTTTCCAGTCAACTTAGGATTAGTAGTAACATGCATTTCTAATATCATTAAATCAACAACCCAGCTGAGCGAAAAGTGTAGAATATTTTCATCCTTTTTCGAAATTTCAATAAATAATAATGTATTCTTTTGTCATAACGATGGACAAACTAACCAAAATCATCAGGACTTCAAATGTCAAATAACACAACAATTATCTGTTGGTCCCCACCTGTGATGATATGGATTTATCCGGTTCGGATCTTATAGCAGTATTAAGATTGATTACATAAATCGCGGGGTCATCTTATCAGTCTAGTTGAGAAAAAGGTATCTAGGAGAAAGTAATGGAGAGAGGGAAGGAAAAACATTCCGGGTTAGAAGACAGGGATGTGGCAGGTTACGAAATGATTTTGCGACTATAATGCTGAAATAACAGTTCGCTATATTTCAAAATCAGCTGTGGCCATTTTTTCTCACTGAAAATTAACCAACCAGAACAACAAGTCACACACATACACACACACACACACACACACACACACACGAGTAACCTGATAATACAAATAATAACCTTTCGCAGTGTTATGTCATCATAGTTATTAAAGTTATTGTAGCAATAGTAATAGGAGTAGTGGTGGTGGGCAAATATGGGCAATACAGTAAACATTGTTGATAATAATGCTGCTGAAGAAAAGACTGTTTAGGGTAAATCTGGAAACGGTCATTCAAAAATATATTGGTGGAAGTGGTCATTCCGGATATGACGATAAAAATGGTTCTTCTGAGCCAAACAGTGGGGAGGAGGGAATGAATCGAATCTAAAGGTAGGATAATGGATGCTGCTCATTTTGGATATGGAGTGGAGGTGGTTGTTATTCTGGGTGCTTAGAGAGATAAAAATTATATGACAATCGATATTATCATTTTTTTTTTCTGTTTACATCTGTTTTCGATCACTACATAAACAAGTTTCTTCTGAATTTCTTTCACCCTTTCTTTGATGTTATTTGCTTATCGAAATAATTAATTTAAGCATTAATTTTCGATATTAATAGGCCATATCTCTGTAATAAATCTTACGCTAAATCGTAAACCGTTCCATGTTTCACTAACTTTTTCATATTGAGTAGTTAGATAGGTTGATTGAATTGAAATTTGACTGCGTAGAAGTGCTTGTTTACTTCCTGTCAACAATCAACATGCTGATTAATTGATCAATTGACTAATGGATGTGAAACAAGAAAGCACGATAATAAGAAATAATACGATAGAGTATAAAGATAGCTCGTTTTGTTCTTTGTAGCAAAAGTGATGACATTTAATTATCTGCTGGTTTCTAGCTTACCTCTCCTTATACGGCAACGATCGGTAGCAATCAAAAATTGCGATCGCAGTACCGTTGCGAGCATCAATTAAAGAAGAAAGTATAAGCAGACATTGGAAGTATTGACATTCAATAGAAGCGGCGTAACACGCATCAGAGACAGTTGTGCAGAGAGGGAGCCGATTTCTGGGGTTATTCAAATTGAAGAATTTTCAATTATTGACAAATTCAGTGGTGTCATAATTGGTGCGGTTCATTTTTTTGTCCTTCCATAACTATTTGTTAACCAAAGCTGCTGTTCAATTTATTTTTGGAAAAGAATACAGGGAAGCGAAATTATTCACTATTTCTTTTGCTTGCTGAATTCCCGTCTGT
Source organism: Cercopithifilaria johnstoni (assembly GCA_916381525.1). NCBI lineage: Eukaryota > Metazoa > Nematoda > Chromadorea > Rhabditida > Onchocercidae > Cercopithifilaria > Cercopithifilaria johnstoni. The sequence continues at coordinate 21,305 of CAKAEH010001579.1, read as the reverse complement.
GGATTTATCTGAAGAGAAGTAAAAGGAACATCAACAAGTTATCCATTCATATTTCGCAACTCTATCATCACATACCTCTCGGTATCGGTATACATCATCGTTTTATCTACATCGTATCATAATAGTATTGTTATTGTTATCTAAGATAGAAAGATCACTTACCAATTTTTTTCTTGGCCTTCTACATCGCTATCTGATCTCAGCCATTTCTTTTTCTCATATGCTTTCTTTTTCAGGTTGAAACGATTTGAAAAACAACACACTTCATTCTAAGCTTTAAATTATCATCTTTATTCCTTTGCTGCTTTCTGTTCTTTTTTCTGTTCTCTTGTCGTCATGGAGAAGACTAATAGCATAAGCTGCAACAACAACGGCACTATCCAAAACAGTCACAACAATAGCGTGACAAACAACGGTGGTGTCAACGGTAGCAACACCATGGAGAAATCGAGTAATCAGTCTGACCAGTTATCTGGTGGTTGGGAACGTGTTTCCGAAGAACTTTCCGATTCACAGGTATTAGGTGTCTCTTCTGAATCAAATTATCTTTTTGAATTTTTGCAATTATCTTCATAAAATCTAGCGATAGTTGCTATCAATGTATGTTATCAAATTTTTTATAAAATAATTTAAGAAACATATTTATCAATATGCGTATTTCGGAGCAAGGTACTTGATAGATGCGTGTGATTGATTAGAATTCTCACACCAAAATTTTTGAAAAAGAAATTTCACATCTGTTTACTGGACAAGCATGCAACGATTTTTCTCACATGATTCCTTTGAGTAATGATTAGCTATTCAAAATATCAACCGCCCTTGATAGCTTAACATAATCAACCGACCCATTGTCAACACTGCAACCTGGAAAACTTTTCCGGCATTCTAAAGGACTACAAAAACACTCACAACATTTGCTTTATTAAAATACAATCTTTTTTCATCACTTAAATCATCATATACTTTCAGTTTTAATTTCATCAGTTAAATTCTCAGGTGGCGGTGAACTCCAAGGATTTAACTGAATTGAACAAACTTTTCAATGATTTCTTTTAATTTTATTTGAACATTCTGGAGTCTTCAATAAAATCAAAACTTCCTTAAATTTATCAAAAAATCTGTTACCTGTCATGTATCAAATAAATGGGCGATATGCTTCATCAATAACTCTGTCTACTTTCTCTACTTCCTGTCTTTTTACCCTGTTCGAAATAATCGCATTTCTCGCATCTTTTTTGAATCATTTCTACTCCAACCATTAATTTCCATTCTTTTAGCGTACGGCCTTCCTCCCATATTTTTATTCTTTTTAAATTCTATTTTCAAATTCATGTTTGTGATGTGTGTTTTGATAACTGTCCTTTATCAGATGAGAAATGGAAAATTTTCGATTTTTCCATTTCTTATATTCGGAAGTGATCAGCGTTCAACAGTGATAAGATATGCAAAATTCGTCTTGCACACAATCTCCTTTCTCCATGGTTTTTGAACACCGCATTTTCATTGCATACTTTGATGCCAGTAAGAAATGACTTTTATCTGTATCAGGAATTTGTCGCGCATTGCTGGACTGAGAGGTGGAGTGAGTTGTATCGTTGTTCCAGATCAGTGGTAAATGAGTGCATTGAAGTGTATAAGTATGCACGCATATCGGAGGTGAAACAAGATTGAAATGTATTCATTTTCGAAATTGCTCAAATGATCGGCTCCTCGAACACGTTCTTGTCTTTTTTAATTTACTGTTGTCAAAGTTAGTAAAAAGTGGCAGTAAATTTTGTCACTTTGATGAAGGATGGTAATTTTCTGTTCAAATTACAGTTTGAAGGCTCTATTAGTACCGGGCAAAATTCCTTTTATTATACCGCAGGAAAGCGACCATTGCTGAATTGTGACAGTTTGAGTAAAAATTAGTAAGGATGTGTTAGTGGTGATAAAGCAATAGTAGTAATAACATATAGTGATTATGATCGAAATAGTAATGGTAATCATGTGTTAACGGTAGAATGCGCTGGTGTTCGTCACAATTCTTGATAATAATGATGTCGATGACTTTGTAATAAGGACTGATAGCGACTGATGACAATCTTTGTAAAGTTCGATAGCCATAGAACTAAAATGGCAACAGCAGGCTAGCTTTACCCATGTAATTTTCTTTTGTGCTATGCATTTAGAAACCTATTTTATGAAACTTTCATAGTTACTTCAGGCAGTTTATTCCACTGTCCTAAGCCGCATCAGTCCACTTTCCCAAGCATCCTTCCCACTCATTTCTTCTCTTCCATTCAAAATTCGACACAAAATTGTTACATTTATTAGTGTAGTTTGGAGAAGTTGAGAAGTGCCTGAAGGGATAACCATAACCAAGTGAGCATATCATACTTGGTACTTAAATGTTAGAGGAGAGGAGCAAAAATATCACTCTTGCTGACTATGTGTTGTTGTGTGATACTGTTGTCTGCTGTATACATATGTTGCATAGATAGATATATGGTCATGGTGATTTGCGAACCCCTTCTAAAATGATTTCCCCTATTTATGGGTCAACAGATTTCTGCGTACAATTAGGGAGGGGAGAGGAAGGAGAGGGGTGAGAGCAACAAGAGGAGTTTTGAAATGAGAAGAGGTGGAGAGGGGGTACATTGAGCTCCTTGATCAAGAGTCGCATATATCTATCTGCTGCAGGAGATAAGAATCAACAGTGAACCGTTTCTAAAATTTGCAGCAATGATGTTACCAAGGTTGCTCCTCTTGCACCAATGACTGTTTGTAATAAGAATCGGTTCGTTTCATTTTCCACCTTCCTTTTTTGTACCAACAACCAGTTTTAGTCCTAGTTGAAATACTTCTACTACTGCAACTAACTACTACTACTACTACCACTACTACTACTACTACTACTACGTACTACTACTACTACTGCTACGTACTACTACTAGTACTACTACGTACTACTACTAGTACTACTACCAATGTTGAAACAGGATGCATCCATAATGTCCTTTCGGGACCATCGCCGAGTGATGATTTACCTTTCGAACAAATTATTTGCAAATTACATTCCTCTTTTGAGGATTTTTTGAAATAACCAAATGATTTTCTTCATTTTAAAGAAATATTTATGAGCCTATCCTTTTATTGTGGTTGATAGTAAAAAGTTATATATTTAAGGCAGTACATCTATTGCCTTAATGCTTGCCAATCTTTCCAACCTTTTTGTGACTTTTTCCCATTTAGATAATGTCTTACCATTTAAAACTGTCACTTTGGGTCCCCCTGATCGGATTTTAAATTTTTGAAGTTGAAACTTGGTGAAAAAATTCAACGGACAGTGGAATGGCTCATATACAATGACCTTGTATCTTTTGTTCCAAATAGTGTAGCTGGAAACCAAAATTGGGTTTCTGGGTGCCTGGGAGGGGGCGAGTTTTTAGAAGTTGTCGGGAGGAAACCATGGGGATGGGTGATGCGGCGGGAGAGGTGTGAGAGTAGAGAGGAGGAAAGGAGGAGATGAAGACGGAAGTTGAGAGTGTTGTAACTTGGGTACGTCATAAATCACTAAGTCAGCTCGAGTCAATCAACTCATCACTATTACATAATCTTCCATTTTTCTGAGAAATTTTTATATAACCTGAGAAAGTGCTCAGGTAGGCGTGTGACGACCAATTTGCTAATCTAATCTTTTGAAAATGAAAGAAAAAAAGTGATTGCAGCTTTAATTGACCAAGATTATGTTAAAGTAATAAATGTTGGTGAAAGGCGGGTAAGAAGCGTTAGAGCTTACAGTAATTTGAAAAGTATAGGGTGTCGCGCTTATTTCCAGACACATTCATTGGTCAAATCCTTTTCACACCCTTAGAAAATGCACATCTCCAATTGGTTCTCATTTACGCATTTAGCCTTTGGTCAGCTTCACTGTTCGCTGATATAGTGATTTTATTAACGGTAATTAAATATTTTTCACGTATGATTTAAATCCTCTTTTCTATATTTGAGCATGTAAATTAATTCAGCTTGTTATGACTTTTAAATAATAATTAGATTGTCCAACTGTATCAAGCCAACTTAGACTGTGAAGTGAACTGAAAATGATAATTTGGAAATATTTGGGAGTGGAAATGCAAAAGTTAATCATTCTTTAAGAGATTGTTATCTGACAGAACCATCGGAATCATCATCATCATATACATTACATTTGACTCCCGTCTCTGAGTCCTACTCGCCGGATGAGGGAGGAAAAAGATGCACTGTTCAACGTCTCTCCGGTCAATTTTTTCATGTTGATATCAGTCTTTTTTATTCTTCTTGCGACATTCAATTCCTTGTCTTCTTTTAGTGCCATTCTTTGTGCTCTTCATTTACCGATCATATCTCCTAGTTTTCCGCATACTTTTCAAGAAAAAAAAAGGAAGAAGACTATCTATCATTTCACACCTCCTCACATTCTTATTTTATTATGTCATGGTTTTCAGTCCCTATAAAAATTTTCAATTTCATTTAAACTTTTCATCATTGAAATTATGTGGTTATTCAGTTCAGGTAGTGGCACAACTGTGTATTGAACATAATCATGCACAGTACTAATGATCTCAGCCATTAAACTGCTTCGTTTTGATTTGATGGACAATTAAAGCTATCCGAGATATCTAGATATGCACTGATAAAAATAAGAATAATTAAGTTGTTTCATTTGGAAATCTTCATAAAATTGAATTTTATACTAAATCATCGATTTCACAAAGCATTGAACGAATTAAGAAATGAAAACAGGCTGAAAATAGAAACTGAAAAAAAGAAAGCGTCGAAAGAGCATATATGTAATTTATTGAAGAAACAATCAGAAATCGAAATTACATATGTGAATGTTATATTTTGAGGATGATTCCTTTATTACTTTTGTGCTTGATGACATTCATATCAAATGATTTCAAATCGATATTGCAGTCAAACGGAAGTATGAATTCATCGGGTGAAGTGCCGTTTTGGCGAGATCAAGAAGAAATTGTCATCACTGGCATTTCTGGGCGTTTTCCACGCTGCGAAAATGTTCAAGAATTCGGTGACTTACTATTAGCTGGTGAAGATCTTGTCACCGAAGATAATTTGCGCTGGCCACCTGGTATTGCATATTTTTAGTTATTATAACATTTATTTCTTCTTAATATTTATAGTTTTTTTTAAAATCGATAAGTATAAATGTTCAAAATCAGTTAATTTCTGCATTACCGAAAAAATATGACACTGCATAATTGTTTTATTTTCAGGGGTTTTCGATTTGCCGAAACGTCATGGAAAATTGAAAGATTTAAAAAAATTTGATGCGCAATATTTTGGTATAACTCCGAAGCAGGTGCATAATTTAGCATGTCTGGACGGAAAAAGAATTAATTCAATTCACAGTGTAGTATAAATAAAATAATGTCCAATAATGCTGTTGTAGTTCATTGTTTCTGATTTACTTTTTTATTGAATTACTGATCTTTAACAAATTTTAGATTATTTAGAAAATGTTAGATTTCAATTGGTTTAGGCTAATTATTTGGATCCTCAAGTACGAAAATTGTTGGAAGTGACGTTGGAGGCGATCATCGATGCTGGTAAGGGAATAGCTCTTAATTTGTTACATTCATATTAAATATGTCATCCTCCTCCATTAAAATACATTGAAGTTTTGAAGAATTCTTTCATTTCTATTTCAAGTTTTTTTTCTCGGGTCTAATACAGTTTTTTTATCACTCGAATTTTGAAATTTATTAAATGAGGAAGTTAGGAGAAATCAAAACAGCAGCAGCTCAGAAATTTGGATAATTTGAAAATGGAAGTGAATTTTGAGCAACGATAAAACCATTAAATTGTGACGTAAAATTAGGAAGAAAAAGCAGCAAAGAGTGCGTACCTACATGTTGTATATACATGAATTCATCAGACCAGTTTAGGGACTAGTGTCCTTTTATACCACTCAATCTTAAACAAGATATTCACTGTGTTAACACCAGCAGAGCAAATAGATCAGTTTATAGTTTTCCCCTTCTACACAATCTCACTCACATATATTTTTTAGGGAACCGTTTAATCATTTTTTTACGGTGCCACCCAAAAAAATGAAGTCATTTCAATTTTCATCATTTCCATTTAAAGCACTTCTTACACTATAATACTTTTATTACATTTTCATAAAGAATAAAAAAGAGAAAAATTTAAAAACGTGTGCAAAAGTTGTTTGGTACCTTTCCAATCTAGCGGCAATAACTAGAAATTGATAAGTTAGATGCCTTCATTCGATGATGTTTTATGTCGAAATTTCAGCCTTTCTCTCATCATCAATCCTGTAGTACATTTAAGAAAAGACAAGAATACGTCATCATGACACATTCCTATCTTTTCCTTTTCACATGGCGTTCCGACCTCTGACCATAGATCATTGTGAATTGCCACAAGCAGATTGAAACATGAAAGAGTAAAGAACTATTACATTACAGTATTTCACTGAGTCATCTTTGGATGTTGGGAATTAGTTGGTTGCAAATGAGTAATGTTCCAAACTGTGAAACGAATGAGATGAGATAAAATGAATGATTGGATATAAATTTTTAAAATTTAATTTTCCTTACAGTTCCTTAGGTATGACTGATGTCTAAATAAGAAATAAGACATTTCATGAAGAATTTTAGTCCTATTTCGTAAAAACTTAGACCGCTCAGCTGCTCAAAATGTAAGATCAGAAGGAATAGACTGACTGACCTGATTTTCAGACATCCTTCCAGGACGATACTACTTCTTACTAGTGGGCGTATAAATGCATTTTGCATAAGCCACGTTTGAAACAATTTTTCCTCAACTTGCTTTGACAAATGCGGAAGAGTGATGGATCGTATGCAATACATCTTCAAATATTGAAATCGATGTTAATAGTTATGTCGTCCAATCATCGATATTTAATGCATTTAATGGATGTCGAAGTTTAGGCCTTCCTTTCCTGTACATGTAGTACTTTGTTACCATCAGGAAACAGATTTATAAGAAGGGGAGGAGACTAGAGGTACTTGTATTATTCATAAATTAAATTACCAATTAGTTTCTTTGAAGAAAGATGAAGCTTTGTTCATCGTTAACTTTTTTTTTCCCTTCCTTCCTTAAAAACAAAAATGACGACATTGTTACGCAGCAGAATATCACCAAGCTGTCAGCATATAATTTGAATGAGAAATAGAAGTTTTGGTTTTCCACAAAAAAGGCGCTTTTAAATACATTGAAAATTAATGTATTTCTGTTTAAAATAATAATGATATTGAGGATTAATTTATACGAAATATTAACTGATCATCAGAAGTTGTACTGTTATCTCGAATACTAGATTATCTTTTTTAAAGAATAGAGTAGATCATCAATGTTTTTTTTTAACATCACTTAAATCCTATCTTTAAGTTATCTGACAAACGTCGAATGTAGGTTTCAATTCTCTCATGCATCATTGGCTTTCTGATTACTACTTTGATACCTCACAGAAATGTGTACATAAGATACAAGATTCTGAAATGCTGGTAATTTTAAATATTGGAGTCCTAAAAATGCAAAACCTCATAAAATTCTGAAGGCGGCACTTTTAGTATTTAAGGGGAAGGGGTGTTTGAAAGACAACATTTTTCTTCCTTATAAATCATTTTCCCTGGTTTCTGCTATGAAACCGGGGAGGAAATGTTATTTATTTACATCAATAAATTTTCATATTTTTTAATTATTAATGCATACTTATCAGCACTTTTTTGCTTCACTGTTTAGATCAGAGGAATGAAAGTTGATCAATATTAAGAACGTACCCTTATCACAAGAGATCCATCTCATTCAATTTTGGATGATATTTGGAGTGAAGAATAGCTAGAACTTCACATTCTAAAATAAAGAACTAATATGCACCAATACATAGCAAATACGACAGCTTTTCATCAAAATCCTTTTATCCATAACATCTATTTACAATAGTTAAACCATACTTCAGGCTGAAGACCAATCGAAATTGGATTTGCACTGAAAAATGGTTTAGGAAAGTAACTGCAAGAATGAAATCTTCAGTGAGAATAATATAGCATAAGAATTGCAAAAAATGGGGAGAAAGCATTCTAATTAGATACTTTATCATAGCAGTAATTTGGTTCATTTCAGGTTTAAATCCAACCGAACTCCGCGGTTCAAGGACAGGTGTTTTTGTGGGTTGTTCAGCTTCCGAAACTGGTGGAGTGTTAACTCAAGATCCAGAAACCGTTACTGGATATACATTGACAGGATGCGTACGCTCAATGTTCAGCAATCGCCTCAGTTTTACGTTCGACTTAAGAGGTTATAAATGATTTGAAAAATTACGAAAAAATATTTATATGACAAACAAGAAGAAATTTTTTATTTTCCTCTGAACTTTCTCAAACAGTTTGGGATATTTAAATTTTTTAAATGACTTAGTTTCAATAAAAATCAGTGAACAATCGTTTTAAATTAGCTCTATTGATGAATTAAAGAACATATGATTTAAATACAGAAGCACTGAAACTTATGCATGTCAACATTGTGCTTTGCTCATTATCTAGTTGAAGAGTGCTCTAAAGAATTTCTTGCGTAATACAACTAACTTGTAAGTTTTATGTAAAATAATGTTGCTAGGACCGTCTTTCTCTGTGGATACGGCTTGTTCTTCATCTTTATGCGCGCTCCAGCTAGCTGTTGACGCAATACGACAGGAACAGTGTGATGCGGCAATTGTAGCTGGAGCTCATCTAACTTTAACACCTACTGCAGCTTTACAGTTCCTTCGGCTTGGCATGCTGTCCGATAAAGGGAGCTGCCGTTCGTTCGATGCTTCGGGTATCCATTTATTTTTGCAACACACCATATAAAATGCAAAGTCCTAAAACACTGAAAAAAAAAACGATCGGAAACTCGTAAAACATGCGGAACTCTTAAAGTGCAAAAAGTAAAGTAATTCGGTGAGCTCTAAATTGATTCCAGGAAAGTATTTTTATTGTTACTGATATGTTTTGCATTTTGGATAATTACTGCATTTTAAAATATTGCAAACGACCAAGTTGTATTTTTAGGTGATGGATATTGTCGCACGGAAGCTGTTGCTGCAATATTGCTTCAGAGACAATCGGCAGCCAGACGAATTTATGCTACTGTAGTTCATGCAAAAAGTAATACTGACGGTTATAAAGAGCAGGTATGCTGGAGATTTTGAAATTATGTGCTAAGTTTTTTCTTTAAAAAAATGAATCTGCGATTTTTTTGAAATTGAATTAGAAAAACTGTCAAATTATGTAAATAGAGAATTGTAAATTTTAGGGCATTACCTTCCCATCAGGCGAACGCCAGGCAGCATTATTAGAAGAAGTATATCGTGAGGCTGGAGTTGACCCTAACACAGTGACTTACGTGGAAAGTCATGGAACGGGTACGAAAGTTGGTGACCCTCAAGAAGCAAACGCTATATGCCAAGTTTTTTGCCAGAACCGGTAAGCTATGAATTATTTGTAAGACAGCTTCTAGTTTTCAACTCGAGAAAATTTTCAGGAATTCTGCACTTCTTGTCGGTTCAGTTAAATCAAACATGGGTCATGCAGAGCCAGCATCTGGTCTATGTTCAATTGCAAAAGTTCTAATAACAATGGAGCGTGGTTTCATACCACCAAATTTGCATTATAATGAGCCTAATCCATATATTCCTGGTCTCGTTGATGGTCGATTGCAGGTTTCATATTTTTTGGCACTTTATATTACTTTTATGTTTCTTCGGTTTCTTTTGATACGGCATTATGATGGTTAATTTAGGTCGTTACTGAAAAGACACCATTTCAACGCGGTTTAGTTGGCATCAATTCGTTTGGCTTTGGTGGCAGCAACACTCACATCATACTCCGTCCGGCAAGTCATGAAGAGAGTAAACCGGCACCAACAACATTTATGAAAATCATTCCATATTCTGGAAGAACAATAGAAGCAGTAAACAACATTTTCGACTGTGTCTTAGCCCATCCAGAAAATATTTATCTGCAACAGCTACTGGCAAATCAGGCCAATTTGCCAGCTAAGGATACACCGTATCGTGGTTACATGATTATTAATCGTGACAAAATTCCTCACCCGCCAGATGCAAAAAAAGATCCAGAACTGCCACCTCTTCGAGATATACAGAAAATAATAATCACTGAACCAAAACAGATTTATTTCATTTATCCAGGTAAGTCGGCTTTGAGCGAAATAGTTAACTCAGCTCAATTTTGCTTATAGAGCCATTCATGCGGTTTGAACTTTTAATTTCATTTTCGATTTTTGTTTAGGTATGGGTAGTCAGTGGGCTGGAATGGTTAGACAGCTTATGTCGATATCTGCTTTTGATGCATCCTTGAGAAGTTCCAGCGATGCTGTCATCGATTTTGGTGTCAATGTTTACGAGATGTTGCAGAGTGATGACCCAAGCTTTTATAAAAATAATACATTGAATTGCATGCTTGCAATTACCGCCATACAGGTAACAGTGATTCATATATTGGCACGGTGTAATCTGTTTCTGAAAATAGTAGGTAATCAAAGCCTGAATTTGCATTTCAATTTGGCTCGAATTTGAGTGCAGCAGTTTTCGAAATTTTTTAACTTGGGCCAATTTTGTATGACAAATAAAAATTGAGGTCACATAATTTTACATACCTTACTTCTCGATGTTACAGTACTAATGTGAAGTGATCTCGAATTTTGATCTTATTTGCGAGCAAAACTACAAATACTTTTCCAGATTGCCTTAACAGATGTGCTCTTCCTACTGGGTATTACACCAGACGGAATAATTGGACATTCGACAGGTGAAATGTGTTGTGGATATGCTGATGGTGGACTTACGCGTGAACAAACGATGCATTTGGCTTATCATCGCGGTCGCACCATTATGGACGCAAATATCAAAGGTGGTATGGCTGCCGTAGGCCTATCGTGGTGAGATTTGGGTTTTCGGTCTGCATAACACAATACAAGTTCGAAAGTTTTTGAAATTCTAGCATTCTCACTTACTGAGGCGCTTGCGGATCTGAACACTTATGAGAAGAGAACTGTTTCGCAGTTCACATACTTTTTTTTTGCTTCAGTGTTTTGTTCGACACATTAACAAAAAGATGATTTATTGACTCATAGTAAACTATTTTGATTTGAAAATCGAAGCCAAATCAAAATTGTTTTGGTAACTTATCATATAAATGATCCGTGAATCTACCCATCCAGAAATAAGACATTTGAAAAATTTATATATTATTTAATTTAAATCAATGTGTGCCATTTTTGTTTTTATATAAACTTCCCCCAAGAAGTCATATTTCATTGATATTTTGCAGAGCGGAAGAATATTTTTGGTTCAGGCTTACGGCTTATTGTCATGTATTAAAATATTTTAATTCAGGGAAGAAGCCACAAAACGATGTCCAAAAGGTGTCATTCCAGCTTGTCACAATGCTGTTGATTCAGTAACAATTTCCGGTGATGCTGAAAAAATTGAAGAATTTGTTGAAGAGTTGAAAAAAGAAGATATATTCGCAAAACTTATTGATTCATCAGGAATCCCATTTCATTCACCAGCTATGCTTAAGGTATTTAGTTTGTCAGAGTGTTGATATCTCTCCTGCAATCATTTAATTGGTGGCACACTGCAAACATACGGATGTGATTAAGATTTCAATTCTCGAATATCTCTGTAACAAACATTGATATTAGAAGTATAGTTATGTCTATTATATTTGCTACTAATTGCTTGCATTAGCCAGGATATACTATCATAACATAATTCAGCAAAACTGTGATAGCACTTCCGAGGAAAACTTCATCGATCTACTACAATGCAATGATATATTATTTCAAATGAATTTGGTTAATTTCAGGTCAAAGACAAAATGCTTAAAGCAATGCGTACAAGCGTGCCAGATCCAAAACCGCGATCCTCTCGGTGGATTTCAACCTCAATTCCTGAAAGTAATTGGGAAAATGAATTGGCACAAATGTGTTCAGCAGATTACCATACTAACAATGCTGTAAGCCCAGTGCTTTTCTATGAAGCACTGCAAAAAATACCGGCAAATGCAGTAACAATTGAAATTGCACCACACTGCTTGATGCATGCAATCCTGCGTCGTTCGTTGCAGAAAACCTGCACCAATGTGGGTCTAATAAACATGAAAGAAAAAGATCGTGAACTGGAATCGTTTTTGCAGGTGAAAATTGTTTAACTACTCTCGTTGAAAATATGAACTGCATTTATTGATTTAAAAATGAAAATCTCGAGAACTATAATGCCATGATAAACTGCCATCAAAGAGTTAACCGAAAAAAGTTTAATTAAAATCAAATTCAAATATTTTTGTCATAGTGGTTGCAATAATTATTCCAAAAGTATTTCACTCTAGGCTTTGGGGAAGATTTACCAGACAGGAATAACCATCCATATCGAAGCCTTGTATCCAGCTATACAATATCCCGTTCCGATTGGTACACCCATGATATCTGCCATGTGGCGCTGGGATCATAGTCAAGACTGGCCGGTTATCGACGGTAAAACGCTTTCAACCGCAGGTGGTGGACAATTACCAACGTCATACTGTTATACAATTGATCCTTTTGCATCTGATTCTAAGGTACATTATGTCATCTTCGCATCGAAAGCTGTTATAGTCCCAAATAAATATGAGAGCGAATAAAGTAAAAAGGAAGCTGGGAGGGATGGACGAAAGAAGTTGGTTAAAAAGGCAATAACCACGTAGCATTAGTAGTAACAATCACAATTAATAATAATGATAATAATAGGTACCAAATAAGATGAAGAAGGAATGGGAGTCTATTTTCCCTTCCTTTTCTACCGGTAGTGACATAAATCTCAGAAAAGTCAGATGACTAATGTTGCCATCCGAAACAGTCAATATAAGGGAAAACAGGACAAGAAAAAAGTTTTTATAACTTGCTATTACCAGCAGTTTAATAGAGAGGAAAAGTAAATTAATAGTGTCAATATATCAGATAAATAAAATGACTACTCTTGTCGTTTATTGGTTATTGGTTACTAGAGCTGTACTTGGTTAGTTTAGGAAACATTTTTGCTTGATCACATCATCGATGGCCGCGTATTGTATCCATTCACTGGACATATGGTATTGGCATGGAAGACTATAGCAAAATTGAATGGTGTAGACTTCCTGAAAACGCCTGTCATTCTGGAAGAAATCCGAGTGTACAGTGCAACAATCGTGACTAAACCAAGTCAGGGATTTAATTCTTGTGTGCATATATGTGATTTATAGATAATTTGTTGGAATCTGATTCTGTGGAAGTTTATGCTTTGAATAATGAAGTAAGATACTAGCAACAACTTCTGATGTAGTCAGTATTTTTTCAATAATCATTTTGTTTTCAGTTCGTTTGGATGTTATTGTAACACCAGGAAATGGATACTTCGAAATTTTGGATGGTGACCAACTAGCGGCATCCGGTTATATCCGTATTGTCGATGAAGATGTGCCATTTTACTACAAAAATATCGATGAAATTCAAACGTCCGAAATTGCAGAACGTATCGAATTAGATACGGAAGATGCTTATAAGGAATTTTTACTTCGTGGATATGAATACGGCCAGGCATTTCGGTTTGTACCTTTCTTCATTTTCTCTTTAGAACGCGATCATTCCCGGTTGTATCATCAGTACTGGTTCTTCCCCAATAGTACTATAGTGATGAATGTGGCTTTGCATCAGTTTCGTAAGAAAAATCACTCAGGAGTTCTCTTAAATGGAACTGTTGAACTATCGTTGGCTCTATTCTTTCATGTGCTTCCATTTTCCCGATGGAAATGATATACTAAAATGGATTATTTTATCCTATCAAGAGCAATTAAGGTAACTATGTGGTATATGTGTTATTAAATTTTTCTTCTTAGTGGAATATATCGAGCATGCAACAGTGGAGAACGTGGAATGCTTTACTGGACCGGCAATTGGGTAACGTTTCTAGATTCACTTTTACAAACAGCTTTGCTAGCTGAACGAGCAGATAGTCTTCGGTTACCTACCCGAGTGCGCTATTTGCGAATTGATCCAGTTAAACATATGGAACATATCCAAGAAAGAGGTGATTTTACCATACTAAAAATCGATATTAAATCAAGGACTGAGAAGTATGCAAAATTTTTCCTGCAACTTATTTTTCCCTCTTCAAATAATGAAATCTTTGATAAAAAGAAATCTTTAGAGCATTGTTTTACGATTCTTTTCCAATCCTTTTTCATTTCAAATTTATTTTAATTTTTAGATGGTATACAAGTAATTGAATTGCGTAATGATGTAGCAACCAACGGCTGCATTGCCGGTGGTGTTGAATGCTGTGATTTGACGGCACATACGGTCGCTCGCCGATTACAATCTGCTGGGCAACTTTATTATGAGAAAATCTACTTTACCAAACACTTTGATATGAAGTAAGTCCCTAAAATTCAAAAATGTAACAATTAAAAAGAGAGTAGGAGAAAAAATGTGCATTAAGAATTCCTTCTGCTGAAGTCGCATTGTTATTTAGCAGATGGGTGCTAAGACATCCATCTAGTTGTTTTTTGTGGCTCATTTCATAATTATAGCATGAATGCATCACTGAAATACTGCTACAATTCATAATCTGCTAAAATTATTCTACAAAAATATCAGTTTCATTCAATCTAGTTGTTAAGTAAGATTTTCATTTTTCTAACGATGTAAAATGAAGCAGTTGGCATCTAACTTTCGTAATCGGTATCAATTTTGGCAATGTTAAGAGTTTTTATTTTTAGAGCTTTCGATGAATTTTTGCATATTCGTGAAGAGCTGAATGCTTATCGAGATTTTCTTCGATCAATGCTGGCCAATGGTTTAGCAAAATGGGAAGTCAATGGCTGTCTGAAGGAACTGACTAATGGTGCGCTTCTTTCGGATGCTGTTCGTAAATTCACAAAGTTCATGAATCCAGTCAGTGAAGCGGAACACAAACGATGGCTCGATGACTCACAGTTTGTTCTTCCTCTTATTCTTTGATAAAGTTTGAGTTCAGGACAATGTAAAAACAATGTCATTAATTGGAATTTCGTGTCTTATTCCAAATCAGGTCACCAGTTGCGACAGTTTTTGACGAAATTTTCGCCATCGAAATTGGTGACAATCCCAAAGATCTCAAAAATAAGGTGGCAGAAAAAATGCAAAGTATGTTGAAAATCTTCAACGTAGATCGTTTATGGAGCGCTGCTATTGTCCATGATAGGATTTTGAAAACAGTCCAGGTACATGTTTATTGGTTGTAAAAGTTGCAAATTTTTTTGATTGCGGGGTTTCGACCTCTAAAAATATGTGAGTGGAAGATCTGCGGATGTGAAATAGTTGTATTTCAAACTTTCTCATACAGAAATCTTGCCTATGAATATAAAATGAATAATATTCGTAAATCATCTTTTTTAGGACACATGCATTGAGAATTCAATTGGACATAACTGTAAAGTGTGTGCACTCGAATTCAATTCAACCGAACAGCTTAAGTTTTTTGTTGACGCAGTAAACTCACATCCGCTTCTGGAAGTGGAATGGCTGTGTGTCGGACCCAAAGTAGATGACATGGATGAAAGCACTCTGGTACAGCTTGGTGTTAAAAAAATAACGACTGTTTTAGATGACAAACAATTCGTGCCAGCTGCTGAAATCAAAAACTGCGACATAATAATTTTGGATAAAATACTATCACGGTGAATTAAGTTAACCTTTTTAGTTTTTTTTAAAATTATACTGCACCAAATTTTGTTGTTTTTACCAATTTTTTTTGGAAAAGAATTTTTTTTGTTAGATGAACCGAAAGTGATATGTATATTCCCCTAAAATTTGCAATTGTTTAGTGACCTTTGTTCAGAAGAAAAGTAACGCAAGAACTAACTTTACAGACAATAGTTCAGGCGTGCTGGCTACGTACGCATTAGTTTAAAAACAATTTGAGACCCGGAAGGCATGAGCCAAGTTATCAGGATGTGCCAAAAATGTGTTTTGAATAATAATGTTTGAAACATTTTGTATATATTACTAAAACGCTTATAGAATTAACTGCGTATAATTTGAAAAATCGCCGAAATCAGGATTTATTATAATTGATCAAGGCAAAAATATCATTTTTCAGGAAGAAAGACATAGTACAGTATCTGTCGAGGTGTAAAGAAATGTTACGTGATGATGGCTTCATCATTTTAGTCGAAACAACATCTGACTATGAAATTGCTCTCGCAATCCAAGGTCTTAGTGCAGAAATAATAAATATCAGTGATTCTGGACGTATATATGGTGCTTATTTTACACATGATCAGTTGCTGAAATTATTTGAGGAATGCGAATTTCGCCTCTGTAATTATCAGGTATCTTCTTGATATATTTTAAAGAACAAGAGATTTTTGTTTGATATGAAGTCAAAAGCTAAAATTCGTTATAAAAAGTTCATAAATTTGATCTTTGCAGAGTGATCCTTCGATGATGACCACAATGTATGCTATCCGAAAAATTCCATCACAAGCTAGAGAGCCAATAGTAATTGACGTGGATGATATTGAAGAATTTACTTGGATCGAACCATTACAAAAAGCAATTGAAGAACGTTTGAACGAGCCGGACTACAGGACTATTTGGCTTACCAGTACAACAGTACGCAACAACGGTTTACTTGGACTAGCCCTTTGTTTCAAGCAAGTTTTTTAATATTGTGCAATGCAATCTTATCTGCTGAAGAACAATGAATAGATCCTAACTGAATAATCCTAAAAGTTTTACTAGGAGATTGGCAAAAAGACACTAAAAATACCGTAGTTCGACCATATAAAAACTATTCTTTTGGTTGTGAATGTAACATGAACTTTTTTAAGCTTGAACTTGAAGTTTTGTAGTTGAATATGCAAAGCGTAAATTTGTGGATTATCCCGTGGAGCCATTGCTCCATGACCTTTTCCTGAAAATTTATATCTTTTAGTGAATTCAAAACAAGAAAAAACTGTCAAAGCAAAAACGAAATAAAAGCATGGGAAAATGACTACTGAAATAACATACCATAAAATCGATTTTTAATTTAAAAAAAAATGCCAGTTCAGTGTATCGTAGAGATTTTTGATACCGATGAGCGGTAATTGTCGCACATAGTTGTCGTGTGTGGCATAAGGAAATGTAAAAATTTTTCCAAACTAACAAAAATTGAGCTTCGTACTTTTACTTTAATTGCTTATAGGTTTTAGATTTTTCTGATGATTCATTATTTTATCTCTCATTGAAGGAGAGAAGTGAGGTAGCATTGATTATACGTATTAATAGTTTTCAACGAAGTCATATTTATGTGATAATTTTTATATTCTAAACAAATAGTGCCTTGGTTTTGTAAATCATCAAAATTTAGCCAAGATGACATTGGATAATTCAATTTGAATTATAATGAATTATCTACAAAATTATTTATTATAAGGTGCTTCCTCTTATATCAAAGAATTCATACGACACTAGAAAAATTGTTGTTTCAGTGAAGAAAATTTAAAATCAAATCGTTTTCGAACCTTGATTGATATGAGTGTCAAGAAAGAAAATCGTACTGGTCCAGCCCAAATTGGAATGGAAAATGAGTCCGTTAAACAGTTGGTGAAACTTGATCTCCATGCTAACAACTACCGCGATGGTGTGTGGGGCTCCATACGTCATTTTGTTGTTAAGGATGGTAAGTCTAAATTTGTTCTAGTGGATTATATTATTGTTTGATAGATATCATAGATGAAGAAAAAAATAATCGAAGTAAGATAACAGCGCTACTGAATTAATAATTTTCAGATTCACTTTACTAAAATAGTACTTATACTCAAAAAATTGCAAATGTAAGGATAGTTGGGTCGAAAGTCCATTCAGAAAAAAGGTAGATTCAGGGTCATTTTTAAAAACTGGGCAATGAAAGAACTATTGATCAGTGATGATTAAATGATTATTTAAATCTTTCAGACGAAATGCACTTATATAAAAATGTGGACCATGCTTTCATAAATACTTTGATTCGCGGCGATGTTAGTTCATTGACGTGGTTCGAATCGCC
This sequence comes from Cercopithifilaria johnstoni, assembly GCA_916381525.1. NCBI lineage: Eukaryota > Metazoa > Nematoda > Chromadorea > Rhabditida > Onchocercidae > Cercopithifilaria > Cercopithifilaria johnstoni. Next base: position 3,184 of record CAKAEH010001579.1, on the reverse strand, counting down.
AAATCAGTTCTTTGAAGATACTCGTCAAAAAAACCCTTCACTAGAGTTGTGCCATGTCTATTATTCAGCAATTAATTTCCGCGATGTCATGCTTGCATATGGACGACTTCCACCGGATGCTATCCCGGGACAGGTGCACAATTTTATCCATTCTTAACAATGCAATATTCTGCAACCTAAAGGATGGTCCAAAAATTGCCTGTTTGTTCTTATTATCTCTCATCAATACAGGATGAAAAATTGAGATGATATAAATTCTTAAAATTTACAATAACTGAATATATCATTCAAAATTTAGTAGTGGACTACAGTGATGATAATATGGACCCAAATTATAGAACCAAACGTATTCGAAATATTGGTGACTGCGCGCATAAGTTATTACTATATAAATTCACTATAAATAATTTAGTTCGCTGATCGCGAATGCTTGTTGGGTATGGAGTTTTCGGGACGGCTGAAGGATGGTACTCGTTTGATGGGTGTATTACCGGCACAAGCCTTAGCGACTTCTGTAATTGTTAATCGTGAATACGCATGGGCCGTTCCGGATAACTGGTCACTCGCAGACGCTGCAACGGTACCAATCGTATATACCACTGCGTACTATGCGCTTGTGATGCGTGGTCGCATCAGACGGGGTGATAAGGTTAGTTATAAGAAGAGGCACTTTGTTACCTACCACCATAAAAGAGCTAAGATTGTTTTGTATTTTTGAGGATCAAAAAATTGTAATATTGGGAATAAAGCTATTGCATGGTAATCTTTTCACTTATTTGAATAAATAATATGAATGGAAATCGAATTTTCCGATGTCTTTGCAACTGGTGACAATATTCTGTTAAATAGCTCTGATGAAGATACTGTAACAGCCTCACATTTAGGTTTTAATTCATGGAGGTTCGGGTGGTGTTGGCCAAGCTGCAATCGCTGTTGCTTTATCACGCGGCTGTGAAGTTTACACTACAGTTGGAAATGCTGAAAAGAAGGCATTTTTGCAAAAACGGTGAAGTATACCAGTTGGTTCAATTGCTGACAGAAATGTTTTTGCCTTTGTAGTCGATTGTTTAATATTGAATTTAATTGATCTTGAACATGAATCCTGCTTTTTTTTGCAGTTTCCCACAACTAAAGGATAGACATTTCGCGAATTCACGAAACTCCGATTTTGAGCTTCATATCAGGCACGAAACAAGGGGACGCGGAGTTGATGTCATACTTAATTCATTGGCTCAACATATGTTGCAGGTATGGTTGGATCAGATTATTCTATTTTCGTTAGGAAGGATATTTTCATCATCCCTAATATGTGTTCTGTGTTGAACCAATCATGGTGATGAATACATAGTGTCTTTCTGAAAATTATACCAATAGAAAGAAGAATATTATGATATAAATGGCGTTGGCTGATATATTGCTTAATCATTAAAGATAATGCAATTTCAGGCTTCTGTTCGGTGTCTTGCTCAAAACGGACGATTCTTAGAAATAGGTAAAGTAGATTTATCGCAAAATTCGCCTCTTGGTATGGCAGTGTTCCTCAAAAATATTACTTTCCATGGCATACTTCTGGATGCGGTGATGGATCCTAACGTTGGGAAGAAAGAAGACTGGCAGGTTTGTGCGTAAGAGATTGAAAGTTTTTTTCCGAAACAAGTCACTGAAAAGTCTTAAACTTATAAAATTTATTTGTCAAATTTTGTTTCGTTTGAAAATTCTCAAAATGGAATGCTTCATTTTAGGAAGTAGCGCGCTTGGTTCAGGATGGCATTAAGAGCGGAATTGTACAACCTCTTTCGTATATTGCATTTTCGAGTGAAAAAGCTGAAGAAGCATTCCGTTTCATGTCATCTGGTAAACATATCGGAAAGGTATGGTACTATTTCAAATATTTGTAACATTTGTAAAGGTATGATACTATTTTCGAACATTTGTAACTTATTAGTTCATGAGAATCATTCCAATTTTGATACAGCATCAGATTCAAATTCGGAAGCTAGCTGAAGCAAAATCAGAATAGGATAATCTAATACATAGCGTTCCATAACTAGAAAAAGTGCTGAGTGAGTGGTTTGGAAAGGAGGAAAATTTAAATATTGCTATGTGAGTTATCGATCGTATTCAAAGCTTTGAAATTTGAAATTAACGATATTACGAGCGTTTCTGCATGTCAAATTTCTTTTGAAAATTTGGAATAGCAATTTAATTAGGTAAAAATATTTTAGGTTTTAATGGAAATTCGACAAGAGGAACCGGAAAGAGTGTGCGTACCATCACCAATTAAAGTGCGAGCGATATGTCGAACATTATGCCATCCAAATCATGTTTATCTCATTACTGGTGGCCTTGGTGGATTTGGCTTAGAACTTTCGCAATGGCTTATTAATAGGGGTGCTAAAAAGTATGTCCGTAAAACAAGTTGTTTATTCTTTTTTCTTAAATAAAAAAAGTTTCAATTAACCTGAAAGTCATTCTATAGTCTCCCGAGATATTCTTTGTGAACTTTCACAGACTTAGAAACCAATCGCTGGCAGACATTTTCGTACTGCAGATCTTTCTAAACGAAGCCTGAAATATTTATTGTAGCTATGTGAGAGTAAATTAATATATCAAAAGTGACATAAAAATTGCATGCGAATGTTGCAGATTGGTGCTAACTTCTCGAATGGGAATCCGGACAGGCTATCAGGCTCGTTGTGTCCACTTTTGGCGTCGAACGGGTATTTCGGTTCTTGTTTCAACGCTTAATATTGCTCGTCTATCAGATGCCCACGAGTTGATGTTGCAGTGTAAGGCATTAGGTCCAATTGGTGGTGTCTTCCATCTTGCTATGGTGTTACGCGATTGCTTGTTTGAAAATCAAAATGTACAAAATTTCAAGGATGCTGCTGAAGCGAAATACTGGGGAACCCTAAATTTAGATGCTGCTACCCGAAATGCATGCGGTGAAGAACTTAGGTGGTAAGTCTAACCTTATCTTAATTGTTCTAATCAATATTTTTAACAGTGCTATACTCTTTTGCAACGACTAGTTTATAACAGTGATACGTTGAGTTAATATCAACATTTCTGAACGATGTTCTTTGTATTTGTTCAAAAAATTGCTGTTATACGTTTCTTCTTCAATACTTGGAAATTTGAAAACTCTGATTATTTATATACTATTAATGACGGTAAATACTTG
>CAKAEH010001578.1:11092-44905 GCA_916381525.1 Cercopithifilaria johnstoni | reverse complement strand
TGATAATAATAATAATAATAATATTTGAAACAAATAAGTAATATAAGAAAAAGTTTTTAAAAACTATCAAATTATTCAAAATGAAAGTTTTCAATTTGAAATTTGGAAAAAGTTAATAATATTAGGTTATTTAACTACTCTGCTGTTTTACTACAAAAGATGAAATTTGAAGAAATAAAATTTAAACGAAGGAATCTGATGAATATCTTGTTGATATAAACTATTTTAAACGAATATACTCTCCTATACTCAAAGATAATACGCTGACAAATACCTATAATATCATCCTTACCTATTCAATGATTAAATGATTTATGGTGGTACAGATGATAAGAACTGATATATTGGAAAAATTTCAACCGGCTTACCTTCCCATAAATATCAAAAATTAAGGGATTAATAACAAATAGAAATGATGTAAAAAGTGTAATAAACCTGTTCCAGCCGGATACAATGCTTCATATTGTTCTCCCATTATTAATTTCCGTTTTTCTCTTCTGAATAAAGTGAGCAACCGTTCAGAAACACGTACAAATAATGATGTGAAATGTTGAAAAAGAATATGCTATTATGGAAAAGAAGAATATGTTAAAAAAAAAATGTTATATGTTCCAGTTAATGAAATTTTAATTAATTGAAAATGAATTCCACTTCCAATTTTCTGAAGCCTTCATTGCTAAATTCAAATATTATTCAATTAGTTTTCAGCCAATGATGCTTGATATTAATCGCAATTAACTTATCGAATTGGTATGCTGCTTTCCTACGAATAAGTATTATTATTTTGCGGCATACATAGTTTTCGCGTACTATAAAGCTTAACATATTTTGTTAATGTAAGATTCATTAATTGACTTATTGACTTATTCATTAATTGATTTATTTTGTTAATGCAAGATTCATTAATTGATTGATCAAATATTTCGATCCCAATCTTTGACTTCTGTGAATTTCACGTTATATTGCGAACTTTATTTTTTAAACAAAAATTTCATAGAATTAGTAACTTTTATTTCAATGACGAAAAAAAATTTCATAACAAACCGACGATTTAAAAATTTTTAACTGAGCGCACATTTGACCTTTATAAAAAAGAACAGACAAAAAATTACAATCACATGCTGGTAATTACTGCCATCACCCATAAATATTTATTCTTGATTTCCCAAATGGTTACGTTTCTTTGACTTTTTTCCTCGTAGTAACTGCAACATTTAATTTACGCCTTTAATGACAATTTTGATAAATTTAGGGTGCATTCTTACACTTTTTAACTTCAGATAATTACAGAGTGGAACATAACCACAATGAAAATTATAGTACTTGATAAAAGTGAAAACTTACTTCTATTCTGTTAGGTCCAATTTTCATGAAATCTTCATCCGTAAATATTGATTTATTGTCGGACTTTTTAAATTGCCATCGATGATCTCGCACTCCGTCTAAATATCAAATACATAAAAGAAAACAACTTAAAGTATAAAACTGCCTTAACTATATTCCTCACGCAAACTCATAACTCATCAGATTTTTCAACTATTATCAAACAAAGTCAGAATGTTGAGGATGACTAGAGAGTTTTAAATTTCTAAAGAAACGGTACAAAAAAACGAACTATTTTGTTTACGCAATGTGCGAAGAATTTTCTTACGACGACGATTACGTTCATCCATGAAACCCAATATCTGCTTGGTTTTGCCAGGATCCAACTTACGATTCGTTTCATAAATCATATATTTGATGTTACGTTTTAACAGATCCGTCTTACCTCTTAAGCGACTTTCTTCCAACAATGAAATATTCTGAAAAAGAAAATGCAAATTTCGGCACTTAAAACTGAAAATAAAAATAGGATAAAATGAATGGAAAAAAACAACTGAAAAATGAAGAATCGATATCAAGAAAAAGGACACCAATGTTCCTTCTCAACGTGAACTTCACAGTGTCAGATTATTTGAATTTCAAGAAAAACGGCTTAGGCTATAAATTATTTAATATGCTACTTTCCATAATGGAAATTATTCATTAAGATATTACGACATGTATTATTATCAATTAAGGCTTAGTTGAAATTAGTTAACAAAACTTGGGATCAAAACAATCTTCAAAAATTCAGTAAAAAATAATTGAAAAGAGAAAATTACTTTTGTTTACACTTAGGAATGTTGATTTCAAAAGAGATAGATGACAATCGAATCACGAAAATTGTAGCTTACCTTCGCAATTTTTTTTCCATTCTGTTTCACTACATTTCGTTTTTGAGTTCTCGAATTTACGATTATGTCATCTAATTCAGGATCGTATTCTGAAGTGGTAGCTACAGCAGCAAACCGCTGACGATCTCTTTCTCGCTTCGAAGGTCTTCCTGATTTCCGTGCAACTTCTATACCTTTTACGTTATCATCTAAAAATGAAGAAGTCCTAAAAAGTGAAAATAAGAATAAATGATACAAATGCTACGGATCAAAAAAAGCTGAAGGCTTTATCTTCGCTAATCCAATCTGCAAAATCTGAGCAAACCCAACAGATAATGATATATTCCCAGCAAATGAACATCTTTCAGCTTCACTAACTATATACGATCTGATATAACACCGGAATGGGACTTCTCCATTTACCATTATTAGCATTTTAAAATTCATATTAGAGTTTCTGCACATCTGGCACATATTTACAGAATTCCCCGATCGTCACCCTTCCTTTGAAATAAAAGCTAAAATTAAATTTAACGAACCGGCATTCACGAGTTTGATAGCCTCCTTCAGCAATTTTATTGACATTTCACTTCAACGGCTCCAATAGTGTCTCGTTGAACTTAGCATTTTAAAATCCATAAATTATGATCAATGAAAATACATAGTGGAAAGAAGACAACAGCATCTAACAATAATAGGTCATTGTCCCCTTTTCAACATGCCATAAAGATTTCAAACGTTCAAAATTAAATCACATTCTGGGACCAGACGTAGAAGCCTTCAGAATTGATACATCTCAAACTAGAGATCACTGATAGTATCATGCACTATTTTCTGTTTACTCCATTTCGATTTTTATTCGACCTTTACATATGACCATACAACTTGTACTCCTTCAACTAGATAAATGGTATTTTCTATTTGCAAAAGATTCCGCATACACGCAAAAGTCAAATCAACAAATTTATTTCAGTATACGAGCATTACATATGAAATATTCTTTTAATTATTGTAATATCAGTAAAGGTCATTTAATAAAACTTCATTTTCATGCGGCATTTGAATTTGGCCCACGTTTTCGTCCTATTCCACTAACAGCTATATTCACAAACCGCCTGTTATACTGAATACGACGAGCTGCCCGGCCTGAAAGTATTAGATGAGACATATCGAAACAAATTATTAGTAAGCAAAGCAATGTAAGAAATACTAGCAGATGTAATTATCCGAAAAATACCCCAATGCATTACTCATCAATAAAATACGATACCTTATAATTCAAGTTTAAAAATTAAAAATAAAATTTTACCAGTCTTCTTTTTTTTCTTTTCCTGTTTTTCAACTTTCGGGGTTTGAGCTCGCACTTTTCCTGCTCGAGCCAACGAACCATGCACTTTGCCTAAAGCAAAATCAGAACTTTCCAGAAATTGGAAAAAAAAAGACTTCAGAAAGTATATTAACCCATCTTTCAAACTAATGAGAGAGAAAAGGATGACAAAATCATCGTCATGAGCAGCGCTCTTCTTCTAATAAGAGTTAGAGAACTGGATTACCTCCGAGAAGTCGAAATGAAACATCAATATTTGCTTTATCATAGATCCCGAAATCCGTAAGTGATGCTTTATCATTATCCAAAATTGTAGTGCCGTACGTCAAAAGCGCTCCGTCTAAGTGCAGTAATGCCTAAAAAACAAGAAAAAAAAATCTCTATGAAACATAACACATATTACACTGCTTGAAAGATTAATGTTAATTTATTGAGCTTTAAAAGATGAATAGAGCAATTCAATAGATCTTCTTTAATGTAGCGAGCTCTAATCCAAATTTCATTTCCATATAATAACAGAAGCATTCCATTACAGCCAAACAATGATTGATCTGATTTTGGAAAACCAAACTTCAATAACCTCTCAACAATTCAAGAGAAAGTTGTAATACTCTTTCCTACCTTAACTAGTTCCGGATCAAATCGTAGCACATGTGAAAATGCTTAGAAATAAAATAATGAGAATCTCGAAACAATCTTAACACATTTAAAATACCTATCCACAGGATAGCACAACGAACCTTGAGCTCAGCCACTGTACTTGTCTCCGGAATACATATCGACTGTACTATGTTATCAACGTCTCTCACAAAAATTTGCATTATTCTCAACTTTCTCTTAGGTAGGCTTGGCAGTTAAACAAATCTGCAAAGAACGGAAAACTTCACTGCACTAATTCCACTCTGATAAAATGTATAATAGGCACCAATCAGGAGTAAACACACTCCTGATGATATATCGTCTCTTTATCAAATATCCGGAATAAATCCGGATCAGCAACATGCAACATATCAGCTAGCTACTTTGTATTATAGCATACCCTGCTCAAACTGTGACGAAACAAAATGACATAAATATCAAGAAGTCTTCCGGCTAATCGAAAAAAACCTCGAAGCATATAAATTTGAAAATTTTTGAAACAATCCAACCCGACTTTCGAGGTGACAGTTGGTTTCATAAACAGTAAGCAAATCTTATAATTCATCAATCAAGCCAGTTTTAAAAATCTCTGAGAAGTTCTAACCGCACACTCTCCCAATAATTTTCACAATAATTCCAGAACCTCAAACATAAAGCACTCCCAACTCAAGATCTCAAGAAAAACGACACAAAATGTTAGTCATGATAGGACCACTTAAATCTTGTCGCAGGCATATGATGAATATAACAGCTGGGAAAAGAGTAACTCCCAACCTACGGGAAAATCCTGACCTACCCAACAGAGAAGTCATTACTCCCAACCAGAAACCACCTTATGTTGCCATGATACGTTTTTGAGTCGCTTCATTAGGTCACAATGCAATTTGATGTACCAGCGTCATCAAGAGGAGCTTGGCGCTGTGCGTTCGATGTGGGGAATTAATCCTTCCGGCAAGCAATAGGTGGGAAAACTGTTTCCACGTAATTGCATACCGTTAAATAGCCCTGTCAGGTTAACATAACTTCAGGTTGATTTAGAATTAACTATCGAAAAGTACGCAAAGAAAAGCTTCCCTCCATTCTATGATATTTGATGACCGAAACTATCCGTTATTCAATTCACATATTGATAATATAAAACCAGATAGAATTGAATATCTCATACAAGGGATTATCGGTGTATTAAGCTATGACTGAGAAATGCGTTTGATAGCATTGGTAATGAATGCAGTCAAAAATAATATAATTGGATCTGATTTATTTCTTGACAATAAATACATTTACAGTCATGTATAACAGAAATAATAGCATTGATATCATTTTATAATATATACAAAACTGAGCAGCAAATATATTTCAAATGGTTTTAAATTTAGCGAAAATTTTCGACAAATCGAGAACTAGTCTTCTGCATAAAAATTTTATAAAAAAGAAGTTTCCACACGAAACTACTATGTAAATTATATGTCATACTTGCAGCATCGTCTTAGTGTCATCAAATTTTCAATCACTATATTCTGCCCGTATTAATCAGTGAATATGAAATGCTCTTTAGAAATTATGATGATAATTATATGACAGATGATAATTAGAGCTACCCATCCAAAATTGCAGGTAATATCCAGAATTGGGCAATTTTCCCTATGATCAAAATCTGCAACGTAAGTACTACTGAAAGGAACTATAATTTCTGATGATATTTAAATATTAACACACATAAAGAGTTCTATAAACAAAACTGAAAACTACTTCTTTGCAAGAATAAAACTAATACTGAAGAATTCGAAGTACAAATAAATTAGCATCATATATTAAAACTTTCACCACAGCCACAAGTACTCTTAATATTTGGATTGCGAAAAATGAATTCGGAAGACAGACGATCTTCCACATAATCCATTTCACTACCTAATAACGTTAGCTGCGCTTTCGAATCAATCCATAAACGCGCACCATCCTTAAAATCAACTTGACATAAGGTTACGACAGATTGATATAAGGTGTCATTTAAGAGAAACATTATAGCCGAAGAGTTAAACTAGAACGACTGCATAAGTAAACGTACTGAATAAAAATACAAAATCGACTGTTGAAAAATTATTATAGACAATGTTTACCTGCAGAACTTCTTCATCAAACTTTGCCTTTCGGTGCGCATAATCGAGTGTATACGTCAATCCATTACAACCACGCTGCTTTACGCTTATCTATAATAAACACTCCTTGGTTGCCTTCCTGTATGAATTCAGCCATTTTTAAAACCCTGCATTAGATAAACTATCAAAAATGTTTATTTGACTACCAACTCTAACATCTTTAATTGCTAGACTTGAAATTTTCTCAAAATATTGGTCCTTTTTCTATACTTTTTTATGTGTTGTTTATTAAAAACATACGAAGAAGGGTATATCTATATATCTGTTGGCTTCGGTTGTAAAAGATAATGTAAAATGCTTAGCTATTCATTCTCATATTTTATTCTCCTAAGAAAATCTGAGGTTCCACGCTCATTACCAGATTTTTTAAATTTTTCAACAGTCGAATGTCACCGATAATAGAACCGTAAACCGTTAAACCAAACCGTTCACTCTTGTCATATAAATCTTCAAAATATCCTTTCAATTTGTTGGAAAAAACTTCAGTAGCTTCCAGCGACTAAAATCCTTGAAATATCCAGCTGTGGAATAAACAGAAAACATACTTTTAACGCTGTCGTCTCCGGTTGCTTGCTTAGCAGATATTTCACACGTTTCACAGCTTCAGGTGTTAACCATAATGCAGCCTTCGACGGTATATTACGACGAATTGTGCCTTTGACGACGCGAGCTGCAGTACCAACATGCCGCGAAATCATATGCTTCAACTGCTTCTTATCGGTTTTTCAAAAAATATTAATCTAGCCAACAAAAAAGCTGAAACAATTACATGAAAACATATCTCCTGACAAATCGGATGAAAAAAACCAACATTCAACCAAATATTACTCACCACTACTTTTCCTTAATTTTCTTAATTGTTAGTTACATTTAGAATTTTAAAATTAAACCAAGGGTCGCAATACAAACAAAACCTAAACATAATAGCCTATCTCAGAACCACCTTAGCTAAAATTATTTGAAAAATACTCGCACAGAGGACGAAATAATATTATTCAAGTTGACATTCAGTAAATTTGCATCAATTTCAGAGAGGAAACCTTCACTTCACAATGAACAACAACGAAAAAAATTCATTTATTCACATATTTTGTCATCATATAATACAGTTAAACGCAGGTGTGAGAAACAATTCATCCACATTGTCACTGAATAATTAGCAAATGAAATACACTTTTTCCCACTAAAATGTTATCAAATCCTTCGTTTTGATTGTACTCATGCATAATCCGAAAATATTCAAACTTAATTAATCACTAGAAAATTATAATCATATTTGAAATATGCAGCCTATAGAAAATTCACAATTCTATGAGGCGAAGTAGGAAAACTGCACACCTCACAAGGCAACATTTCAATGATCACTTTCACAAGTAGATAAAAGCTCAAAATGTCTGAAATTGAAGAAGTACTCCAACAGGTACACTGCTTCTATTTCCATACTCATCATATTCAATAGTACACATATCAGCTGGACCCATTGATACCAGTGTTGATGGATAAAACTGCAAAAAACAGGATCAACCACTTTTGGTTTAAGAACAAAAATACGAATAAGATATGGATATTGGTTGAAATGATTATATTTTCCTAGAAGGTTCAATCAATTACTATCAAAGACTCTTAATGAATTACATCAAATGCTGTTATCTATTATGTAATAAGTGCTATATCCATAGATATAAGTGTCACGTTCCACCAGGCACTTCAACATTTTCAACATATACAGATGCTATACTCATGCGTTGGAGAATTTTAACCGCAACAGCCTATACATCACCCAATAAATGAGTTGCTAATAACAAAATGGAACCAATACATTACATTTCAAACATACAAACGAAGAGCAAGAACAACCAGTTTGAGTTCTACTCTCCAAAATAATCCCTTATGGGATCAATTCGATTCGTTTCAAAAGCACCCTGATAATTAATTTAACTCTAGTTTATACTTGGTTCCAGTACACAAGCATCAGGTATCACGATCACCAAAGTACAAGATAATCCACGTACTTGGCCATCACTCCATGGTGCAAGACATTTGTCGCCAATTTTCCAAACCGGTGGAATCTCTCCATTCAATATCATATTATCGAAAGATTGTTGCTGTTGTTGTGGTTGCTGCTGTTCGTCCATTTGTCGACAAGATACATTCTGCTGATAATCATGACTTCTACCAAAAATTACATTTTGTTGAGGAATATTATGGTCTTTATTAACATCCGTTGGTTCGTTATCAACCGGAGAAATGTGCAATGCCGACAATTCTGCAAAATTAAAAACATCATATCGACCATATTCCTAACGATTATAACCTTATGGGGCACAAGATAGGACACAAGTATGGCATTCCAAAATTCTTGCCGAAAATTACTATATGATCACAATTTGCGAAAATTACTTGATCAAATAGTAAATAATCATCAAGTAATTTGTGTCAAGAACATTGAAAGTAGATATATGATTGCCTGTGATGATAAGATGAATTAATCTTATCATTAATCTTAAGTGAATTAATCTTAAGTGAAGTCTTCAAATGAATTCTATGAATTGTATCTTAAAGCCATAAAAATGATGCTTAAAAATGAGATTAAACGGGCTGGCAAGAAATTAGTGGAAACAATATCACTCTACAATGACCATAACAATGTTCTCAATCATTTGAAATAAGCAAGCGAAAAAATAAAGTTACCATTATGGGCAGCCGAAATCGATTGATTGTCCGCGTAATTCGATCCAAATTTATTATCTGTTGTTACATTTGTTGCACTGTTTCGCTCGCGCTCCGGTCGCCAATTGAGTTGTTTTCGATACCTATTCGAGTTTGAAAATTCGATTGTCCGTGAGAGGTTACTGCTTTCAGGAGTTTGCCGATTGCGAAAACCTAAAAAATCAGGTTATCGATACGAGAAAACAAAAGAGTAAACTAAAATGTAAAGTAATTTTGGATAGTAACCTTTCTCGTTAAATCTGATCTTTCGTGCTCGATCCACTTCTTGAGTTTCAAAACTCTGTACGTTAGCTGCAATTTGCTCTACCTGAAACTGAATCCCAATGCCAGCGGCTTGACGTCTTTTTAAAAGAAAGGGTTTTTTTTTAGATGAATCTATTTTAAAAAAAAATGAAATCGGCTATTTTTAAAACGTTACCAACAAGAACGATTTTCATGAAGGATTATTAAGCGAAGAGCAGAATCATTCAATGCCAAAATCTGAACATTTCAGTAAGCCATTTCAGAGCATTTCTGCTTACAAAGGAGCAAAGGTACCAGCAGAAATAAAAAAGTTTCAAAACAACACATTCATAGACTACTGACATCAAAGGAAGTATATAGGGCTTTTAATAAGTACAAAAGCATTCCACTGATCTATAGAAAATCCAACTAACCTTCAGATTACCATGATCTTGCTGCTCAGGAGACTGATCCAGGATAGAAACTTTCGATTGCATGAAGTCATATAGAGTGGGACGATCAGAAGGTCGATGAACCGGAGACAAGTTTCTCTTGTCTTCACGGACAAAACGTCGACTCTAAATTATTTTAAGATTATTATATTGTCATTATTATTCTTAAATTATTATATTGAAATAATAACAAGCATGGAACATCGATAAAAAACACCCACCCAATATTAGTGAACAAAATGTTAGACCTGTTCAGTGCAAACCCCAAAAAATTGCCGAAGAATCCACAAATTTAGAAGGTATCGTTTCGGACCAGTCAAAAATCTTTTAACTAAAACTATTAAAAATATGAAGAGAAGAAACTCTATTTTTCACATCAGGTTTTGCTTTTACCATCGGATCTTTCTTGCCACTGATATTACAAGAAGTCGATGCAGAACTCTCTAATGATTTTGGCTTCAACTGAAATAAAAACCGTTTAATTAATAATGCTTTGTTCTAATTCACTACGATGAAAAGAACAAACAGATTAAAAATATAGCTTATTTACTGCCATAACAACATCATTTAGGATATCGAGAAATATGCATTCGTTTTAATATCAGCACTGGTAACTGACCAAGTGAGGATAATTCTAATTTTTAAATTAGTTTTTTCTTATCTTACGTAAGTTACCTGACTTCGAGCAAATTTCTTTATAGCATTGTTTTCGATAACTTGCTCAATATGAGCTTTTCTTGCAGCACTGAAATCATCAACACGTTCATCAGCCATTCTTTTGCTTAATCCATTGATTACGTCATTCGCTCGAAACATTTTATTAGTGGCATTAACAGGAAGAGAGGACTGCGATAATTGCTGAAAAAAAGGCGGTAGAGTTCAGAAAATCATGAACCTAAGATGGCAAAATAATGAAAAAAGAGAAAAAATACAAAATGCAAAATATTGCTTTTCCATATGGATACGTTTCCAATCGTCTATTATATTTCGTATAATATATTTTACAAATATATAGCACAGCATATTTTGCATAACATAACAGTGTCACAGAACACGGTAGTTATCCCCTACAAATTTTATAACCATACCATGTAGGCTAGGAAGTTAATGAAAAATTGTAAATCAATAATTTCGAACAATTATCTACCTGCTTGGAAAACTGAATCCACTTCGGTGCATTGCTTTCAGTGGTTCGTATTGGTTTTTGTAGCCAGTTCTGCAAAGTTTAAGCTTTTGTAAATTATGAATTGCAAAAAATTATTAAAATACAAAGTGTATAAAAATACCGAAAGAAACCTTTTCCATATTCCATTTTTCGACCATTTTTTCAACATTGCCACCCAATACTTGGCAATTGGTTCCGTTGATTAACAACATTCCATTTTCGATTGGAATTTTCCCAACCAAACAAAGTTTTGTACCCGGTGGCGTTTCTGCGCTGGAAATTTTAATAGCGATAAAGAAGGAAGAATAAGAAAAAAAAGAAGGAAAAACGAAACAAATAACTTTTTAGAGAGATTCAGTATTCTGTTATACAAGTTCCTGTCAATATCGGAGAATTTGCTACATTAATCACCTAAATATCGAAATTAATTCAGAAGATTAAGGTCTCATCTCACGATTACAATATTTCATATAGCGTACTTTAACTTTGGTATGGGTTCAAAGAGTAATGCTTGAATGCTGGAAAAACCGTCACTTAGTTGAATCTTGATAAGACCATCGGTATGCGTGGCTTCACTATACTTTGGATATGAAACATTGCGTGGCTTTACAACTTGAACAACCAGAGGTCCCTGAAGTTCGCATAATAATTTTGAGGTTCAAATCAAACTGAATTCAGCATGGAATTTAGAAACTTATAGTGATATTCACCATTATTATTAAAGAGACAAGTCGAGAAGCATAAATCTGGTCTAGCTGGATTACTTTTGACAATATCTAAGTGTTAAAATACGAAGATGCATGTCGAGCCGTTACCCCTATCATTTATGTGAATTACACTCCGAATAGCCGATCAATATCCGTTTTTCCCTGTTTCGCTAAAAATTCCAAACAGTAAATGGAATCTCTCTAACTGCCTCGTGCCGATAAAACTGACAAATCCAAGGTACGAAGAAAAAACGAAAATTTTTCGAAAAAATAAGTATTGAAAGAACACTGAAGAAAACTGAAACAGCAGGATAAGTAATACTATAAGCATCGAGTGAATCGTGCGTCCGCATACTTCAACATACCTTAAATTCACCTAATTGTTTGTTGATACGATCTGAAAGTAACGGCACAGCATATTCACGCATATCAGCCTAAAATAAATAGCAGAAAAAATTTTAAGAAATATTACACATTTTACCAGACAAAACTTTTGGATCATATCATTCATTCCAACTAGAAAACCAAAGCAACGGTCATTACTAGCTCAAAATAAAATTAAAACTTAAAATAAGCATTTAAATTAAAAATTGGTACTCACTATAACGTTATCGGTGAATCGAAAAGTAATTACTATTTGCAATAACTTCGTAACTAATAAGAAATATAAATAGAAAGACCACTATAACGTTATCGGTGAATCGAAAAGTAATTATTATTTGTAATAACTTCTTAACTTATAAGAAATATGAAATAGAAAGAGGACGAAAAATGTTATTTATCCTTCTATATTCCTAGGAGATGAAATTTCCAAAATGGTTTGAAATCCATTAGAAACGAGGAATCTCCTGATTAATATTGCTCAAATTATAACCACATAAATACATCATAATTACGTGGGATATGAGAATGAGCGTGATTCCATAGTTTTCAAAAAAAGATGCCTAGATAGGTAATTACTGCTCAAAGTGACTTAAAACAAAATATACAAATTAAACTTCTGAATTCAATTAAAATAAATCATGCAAGTTTCAAAGAAAAGAGACGCTAAAACTATCCGATAAATCATTTAGCAACTATTCAGGTAAAATCAGTTCCTACATGATACTCATGATTCCGATATTTTGTATTCATTCACACTTAATCTTTATAAACAACTTTCAAGATTTCGCATGAAAATATATGAAATGAAAAGTAGAAGAGAGAAAAAAATACACTTAATAAGTAAGCTTACATTAAGAAGCTGTCTCTTCAATTGATTAACATCCCGTATTCGTGAAACTGGTTCGCCAACAAAATCACTCAGATGTTTTTCATTAATCGGCCATCCCTCACATACCAACAATTCTTCCAACCCATTTTCATTCATCTGTCATTAAATGATAACATTTTGATTAGATTAAAACGTAAATTTAGGAGCAATATATGCGCGAAATTCCGCTTTAAATACACATAAATGTATAAATAATAATTACAAGATAAACTTTCATACGATATATTGTAATCAAATATCTCTAGAAATGATGTAAAAAATTGATAAAATTCTAAATATTTACAAAAGTTTAAAAAGTTATAATCAGTTATAATCATATCAAAAAGTTATAATCACGCCCGCATAATAAGTATAAAGTTTGCTTGAAATATACTACTTATAATTAAATTAAGTACTTTTTTAGTTAAATACGTTTAAATATACTTCAGGTACGATAACGCACAATCAATAATAATAATAACAATATTAATAATCAACATGAAACAATCAACACAATTAATCTAATTTACATTTGACCGAATTTACTGACTTAGAAATATTTTACATAGGCAATTTTACATATGAATAATAATTTGATTATGCATCACTTAATTATGTTATGATCAAAAAACAATAAATCCATTTAAAATTTTCACAAAAATTAGCTATAATTTTTATGTGCAAAGGCGTAGTCATTGTTTACTTGATTTCTTTTAGTAATAATAAGAAGGAATAAATGAAATAAAACAAAAAGGAATCAAAAATCCTAATCTAAAATGATAATTTCAGGAAATCTGAATCCAAACATAAGTCACAGAAGGCATGTAAAACATAACATTGATAAGAGGAGCATAAATACCAACCATCCTCTCAAGCGCTAATAAGGTGAAACTGAAATATGAATGACAAAACTATAAATTATATATAAAAATTTGCCCAGTGATTATTCCTTTAACAGAACCGGAACAAAACATATTAAAGAATAGGATGAACGGAAAAACGGAACAGAAAATGGAGAGTTTCCATTCCTAATCATTCCTTAAGTTATTTTTCAATGATACGGTGTATCTATCTTGAAAGAAAAATATTGCAAGAAATTATCAACAAAATATGCAAAAAATATTAAAGGTAAATTTGAGAAGAGTTAAATTCGAATTGAAAATCAAATGACTCTAATTGTAAACTAATTGTAATGAATCTATTGTTCCAATTCTGCATAATTTGCCGAAAGGATATTAATAACTCCTAACTTTTCCTGCTAAATAATACTCGCATTTTGAACACAAACCTGTTATGCGATATTTTCCTGATCTGATGGTTGTGAGCCGGTTTATGATCGCTCATTATTTGCAGATTTTCATTTCATTATTATGTCTATAATAGTTAAGTATTTTGCACAAAAATTACTCTTTCACTTTCATTCTCCTCACAGCCACCATCAATAGCATACTATTTCGTCTTTTTTATCATTCTTTGTTGTTTCTTCAACTTTTGTGCTCTCTTAGGTAATGGTTTATTATTATTCCTATTAATTCCTCCTTATTAAAACTCATCATTGTTTTTAGCCATTTCCTCAACGTAACCGGGATGGTTGGTTATTATTCGGCTGAGAGTTTGTGTGTTCTGGGACAGCTCATTTCGAGTTCAGGTAGAGATGAACGATTTAATGGCCAGAATTCTAAGAACTTCATATATGGCTATGCCGCAATGATATACGTCGAATTAAATTAGGTCTTGTCCTTGAAGATAAGTCGCATATCTTGAAATCAGCTTAGCTTTCAACATATTTTTCTATTATCTGTTTTGTATGTATTTTCAGGATGAAAGCGGATGCGAAAAAAAAATTGGTAAAGAAAGCTATGAAATTGATCAATACTGAGAATGCTATCGATGGTACCACACGTTTTGAAGATATTGCGAGGTTATTTTTGGGTATCTTTATTATAAGCTTTGATAACCTATTGATTGATTTTTTGATTTTTTTCATTGATTTTTTTCTGGAATAAATTTTAAAAAAACCTGGCGAAGAAAAAACGCGTACGTGAGCATAAGTTTTTTCCCAAACAATTAGTGATAGATTAATTTAATTTCAACGAGGAAAAGACAAAAAATATTTTTGTTGTCTACAAAGTTTTCTTCAAATAGTAATTATTCTTTTCTTCTTCTCTGTACACACAATAAGTGATTCTTTTCTTCCCTCATTAGATCAGTAATATTATTCTTGATGTATTCTCGAAGAAAATCTGGATTTGATGTTTACCGTGATTTGCCGCTTCTTTTCCAAATATAATCAATTGCTTAATTAATTTTCAGTGAAAAGGTTCATTTTACGTTTTTTTGGGGAACGCATCTAAGTGACGAGCAGTTTGAATGGGTTTTCCAGTTGTTCGTGACTAATATGCGTACAATGTATCAAATCTCTCAATGGGGTTATGATGAAGTAAGCAAAAAGCAAGAATTTCGAGCTACAACGTCGAGGTGTTTGTTGAATACTATCTAAAGAGTAATTCATAGAATAGAAATGTCTATATTAAACAAAACTTTTTGAATTTAAACAAAAAAAGTGATAGAAAAGATGATTGATTGTTTCCGAATTATATAGAAAGATTTGTTGCTTAATCAACTAGATCCTAAACTGGGTACCTTATCTGTTGAAAGAGACAGTTAGCGTAACATTCTCATATCCTGGGAAAATAGTCTGAAACGTATTGGACTATGGAATGGAACTTATGGTAAACTTTGTTGTTCTATATTAATGTCTTAAACTTTATCATTTTCTATTGCATAGCAAATGACATAAGGAAGTGCTGTTTGCAGATATATCATTGCGAAGAATCAAAATGATAAGCCGATTGCTTATTTGCATTATCGTTTTGATATTGATTTCGATTCAGCTGTATTATATTGGTTAGTGAATATTAGCATTTGTTTCAGAGATATGAAATACATCGCATATCATTATCAAATAATATTGTTTTAGTTATGTTGTCAGGGAGGGTATTGTTATTGATAGTGGAATGACGAAATACAACGAAACTTATGTTTTGGAAGCTTTATGTAACTCAAATAGCATTGCCCGGGTTATATGGCTCGAATAGAGCGATTATCTAACCAAAATTTATAGTTTAGTTTTATCGTTAAATTATGTTTGGGAATTCTTCGCTGCAAAGAAACAGGTTGGAAAAAATGGCGTATAAGCCTGCTGCTTAGTTTGTTGTGGTTTTAACTTTTCAAAATTTGAATGTGTAGATTTTGTGTAAATTTTTTGTGTAGATTTTTTTATTTGTGTAGATTTTTCTATCTCCTGTTATCTTCAGAATCTTTTTATTTCAGTTATGAGATACAGGTGGAGAGCGCGCATCAGGTTAAAGGTGTTGGGACGGCTCTTTTGTCTATTGCTGAATGCCTTGCAAAAAAGTAATTCTTATTTTATCCTGCTCAGCGTTTTCTCTTTCTTTAGATGGGAGAAGATAGAGGGAAAGAAAGTTCTGTAGTGCTTCATTTGGTTCTAAAACTAAAAGTTGAATGTTTTTATACTGGATTCAAAATTACGAAAGTTTTCAAAACGGTAGAGAATTGCTAAAACTAAATTTATGTTAGCGTTTCAATAGCTTCTGTTGCACAAAAATTTTTTAATGAGTCAGTAGTTATCGAAACTCTCTGAATTCTTATATAATGAAGGTAGCAAATATCATTGAGGGCTAAGTGGGAGCAACTCTTAGCTTTCCACTTAAAAACAAGCATAGAGCAGTACATGATCTTGGCTGATATTAGATTTTGTTTTTACTTTAAATTTCATCGTCATGTGTCATTCTAAACTTGTGAATAGCATTATCTTTAACTTGGACAATCAATTATTAAAGTCAAGTTTTATGGTACTGAATTTTTGATATGCCGGTATTCTAGGGCGCTTGATAATTTCAGGATGTCAATGGACAAATTGATGGCTACAGTGTTTACATTTAATGGGAATTCGCTCGCATTCTTTCACAAGAATGGCTTTAGTATTGATCCATCATGTCCAGACGATGGTGATTATGTGATTTTATCAAAACCGTTATCTGACTGACGATCTCAACTGGTGTATTATCATTTCACTTTCTAAAAAAAATTCATTTATTTCATGCTTCAGGTATATATAAATCTTGCTTTTGTTTTATTATAGTTGGAATAATTCACTATTAGTTAAAAAGAACAGATTCATACGAACTTAATAGCTTGTCACAATTTAGATAATAAAAAGCAGTAACATCGAACCCAGGGTACAGAGAATCTGAAAAATGATTTCAATATATATATACACATATACATATTGAAAACACACAACTGTTCAATGAGTTGCTAATATATATATATGAGAGTTAACCGTGCGATCAATTGCAAAAAAATAATATTAAATATGAGGAAATCACTGCATGTCATTTTCTATCAAATCACACTTTCGTCAAATCAGGTATGGTCGAAATACGAATACTGATAAAAAATAAAATACGGAGAATTCCTGGCGGAAATGACAGCTAGCTTTTAGATGACAAGATTTGAAAATGGATTCAAAATGAACTAACTTAGCATGCAAGTATAGATATTTAGCCGCCTGATGTCCAAAATGGGTTAAATTAGATTATCATATATCACTGATTTAGAGCTAAAATCTCATCTGTTTAGAATAATCAAACTGCAATTTCAGTATTTAGTACATTTTGAATTGTGAAACTTATATTTTCGATTAATTGATTTACTTTTAATTTATTAATTTGTATGTTTTGCTCACATTTTTAATTTATTTCGAGTGCATTGATATTATTCACTTGTGTTCCGTATAGTAAAATTGAATAATAACTGTGATTTTGCTCCTCATATCTATTTTCCTCAATTCAATCAAATTTCGACAAAATTATGACTTGACTTATTTAATATATCATGTTATCTGAAATTACCGAATACGTCAAACATCAATTCATACTTTATTTGCCTAACACTACGAATGCTAATTCACTACAAAGTTTCATTAATCTTCCATAATAAAGGGAAAAAATTAGCTCGCAGGAATGATTTCAGATTGTGAGCAGCAGTTGGAATACATTCGGTCTGTATTATCTATACCAAGAAACTATCCTATCTTTTGATTAAATAGAAAATTTCAGTTTCATTAGTTATTAGTCTACAAAAATTTTAGGTATTGGTTACAACTTTCGAGAAATTATTAATTGATTGTTACGGTAACAATATCGAAAAAAAATGCTCACACTATTATAACATCAAAGTAGAGATACGGTAGTTTTGCAATATTTTACTGAATTAATATATATTTTCGCAATAAAATGCAATTCATTCTATCATATTGCGTGTAAATACAAATACAAACAGATACGAACACACACACACGCACACACACACATATACATAAACACAAACATTACTACTTCGTCCTCTTCTGGTGACAAAAAGTCCCAATTTCGAGGATTCTGAGCAAAAATTGACGGCTTCTTGTTGGAAAAAGTTCACTGTACCCGCTTAATCATTGTAACCGAATTCCAACTACTGTTTCCTTCCTGGAGCAAAAAGATACTGCAGCTGCGGTGGTACGGTAGGAAACAAATCGTCCGGTATACTATAGTTCTTGGCAAATTTTAGAAGCTAAAAATACAATGAATATATAAATATGTTTGACCTTTTAAGAAATTTTAATTATTAATTTTTAAATTCATCCTTTTCATTTTTCTTCTTCTTCTTTTCATACCCAATTATAAATATTTTGTAAAAGTATTTCCATCATATCAAATTGAATAATAAAATTTAATTTAGCAAGATAAATTCGAAGAATAAACCTGTTCTTTGATAGCATCCAATGCACCACCTGTATTTACCCATCGTTGCAACCTTTGCAAATTATCAATACCAATGGTCCGATCGATATGACCTAGCAATTTAGCCTGACTATCTAATTTTTCGCTACCTAATGCAACCTGAAATTTAGAATTATTAACATAATTATTCGTAACAAAAAATTTTGAATAAGGAGATGTAAATTTCATTACAGTGTAGATGGAATAGTGATTGTGCATGATAATGACATACTGTCTCTTAATAGTACCAATTAGCATAATTAACTGATAAAATTTGATTATCTTACAAAATATATTTCTCGAAATAAAGCATAAAATACAAATCGATGCATAAATATTTCTATATAAGAAGTTATAATTTAATAGTTTCTCATAAATTTCATAGGAAATGTAAAATAAAAGATTCACTTCCAAAATATCAATTGCCGCGGATTCAATTGGTGTACCCTGCTCAAAATGATTGATCGCCTGATTGAAACCAATATCTGCTTTACTTAGAAAATTCAATAGTGCAGAAGGTTTAATCTAAAAACGGTAGAATTGTCAATTTAATTTTAAATGCAAAATAAACGTCGAAAATATCAAAATGAAAATTAAAGAGAGTGAAACTTTTTAAATTAGAAAAAAAAAGGAAAAAAGATAAAGAGAAATTATTCATGCGACAAAAAGGATAACTATGTAAAGTTTATTTGAATTCAACAAATTCCTAAATTAAACGAACTGTTGTAGGAGGAATTTGACTTTTAAGCAAATGATTTGATATTGCTGGTATAACGCCAGCTGCTGAACCACCAATTCCAACTGCTGGTACCGGTGGTGGTATAGCTGCACCGGATGGAATTGGTGGACCAAGACCATCACCGGATGGACCACGTCGATTTGGTGTTAATGCCGAATCACCGGTGAATATCGAATCTTCGATTCCATTATCTTAATGATATGTTATTGCACAAATATGTGTAAATACATGCAATCCAATTATTAAGTTATAATTTTTGCTGCAACTGTTAATTCTACATTTTTACTCTATTTCAGATTTTGATAAAACTTTTTGTCCCAAATTAAATTCATATTTCAAATGAACAAAATTTACTAAATTCTGGTCTTGTTTCATGAAGTGCATTTCCCAGTATTGTTCCTTTTCCAGTTCCAAATTCACCATCAAAATCGGAAGGTGGTAATGCTGGAAGCAATCCGGAATTTTTCAATATCGGTTGTGAATTAACCGGTGGTGTTACACCAAAGTATTCCGCAGATTGCAATAAAGTTGTTTTTTCTGCTTCAATTGAAGAATCTATACTGGCAATTTTTTTTGTCGATATGCTGAAATACCGATATTTATGAATAATAATTTTCGAGAAGTGATTTTTAATTTTTTTGCAAGAATTGCCAAAAATATTCAGGAACTACCAGTTTCCGGTGATTCAGGAATCTATTAGTTCCCGGATATTTTCCCAAAAAATTTCATTGTTTATGAACAATGAATTTCTGAAAAGTAATTTTTGCTGTCCACAAGAATTACCAGAAATGGAATACAAGATTTCTCATATATTAGAAATAATAAAAAAAAAGAATTCACTTATCAGGATCATTTGTCGATTGTTTATGATCACCGTTATCAAAACTATCAACAGTCTCGTTATTAAAATCAATCGATGATGGTTTACCGCTACCAAATTCTATTAAACCAGATTCATCATCAATTGGGAATTCACCATTATCAGATTCTATGAAAAAAGAATGAAAATAAGAAATGCACGTCAAATTCTATGACAAAAGAATTATCAGATTCCATGACAAAAGAATGGAAATAAGAAATGCACGTCAAAAAAACCATTTCAAATTTAATTTTCCGCCTACGCACATTTGAATTTCTGAAAATGTTGAAATTTTCAAAAAATTAAAAATATTTGTGAATTAATGATATTTCATTTAACAAAAAACAATAGAGTTACAAGAGGCAAAAGTTTATTTTTATCATTTTTGTCATTTTTCTTCAATTTTTTTTGAAATTATTTTAGTTCAATTCTTTCTTTAAAATGTGTTATTGCTATTTTTTATTTTGTGATATCTTTTGCAAATATCATATCTGTCTGATTTCCTTCTCTTTGATATCTCTTACGATTATCATATCTGTTTGATTATTTCTCTGTGATATCTTCTAACAAATATCATATCTGTTTGATTATTTTTCTTTGATATCTCCTACAATTATCATATCTATTTGATTTTTCTCTGATATCTCCTACAATTATCATATCTGTTTGATTATTTTTCTTTGATACCTCCTACAAATATCATATCTAATTGAATTTTTCATTTTATTTTTATAATAGAATAAAATTTCGTGTAATATTAACATTTGAAAATATTAAACAAAATAAATAAAATAGGCTATTTCTTCATTTAAAAATTTAGCACAAATTTTCCTCCCGTTTACTACCTTTCTCTCTCTCTCTCTCTCTCTCTCTCTCTCTCTCTCTTCTAATGTTCAAAATTTTTCTTATCCTTTTCTCATCATCTTTTTCACTACCTTTCATTGAACTAATTTTCCCTTTGACCTCTTTTTCATGCTATCGTTAAAATATGTTTATTAGGAAGAATTTATGCTGAATGAAAATATGTTTATTAGGAAGAATTTTATGTTGAATAATAATAATAATGATAATAATAATAATAATTCTGACCAATATATCACCCAAACTTTATAGTTTAATCCGTTAAATTAATAAATTCTTAATTATAATTTTCAAAATTTCCGATTAGATTAAAAATCGCGAAAAGAAAAATTTTCCGGATATTTTCAATATTTAATGAAATTAACCATTTGCATCGTTCGTTTCTTCAATTTCACTCTCCAAATTTAACGGTTCAAGTTGCGGTAAAATAATTGGATTCCGCCCGGAAGTTGTTTGATTTCCTCTTAACGGTTTTCTTTTGTCTTAAAAAGGAGAAGAAAAAAAAACGATGAAATAAAATTTGCATAAATATTCATCAGAATAAAGATTCCGTTTTCTTCCTTTGTTTTCTTACTTTCCAAATACACAAATACAGTCTTTCATAAATTCTTAAATTCTTAAATTTTATTATCTTGCATAATTTAAAAAAGAATAAATATAAAATAGCCTATATTACAAAAAAAAAAATGATAAAACAAAATTGTTGATTATTAAATTGATATTATTACTATTATATTATCAATCGAAATTATTTACTTATAAACAAATTGCAAATAAAATATTAATGTAAAAAATTTTTTTCATTGAAATTAAATTCTCAAATTAAAATTTTTCCTTTTCATCGTTATTTCAACTTAATTTTATAATTTTTTTTAATTAAAAAAATTAAGTAATGAATTTAAAAACGAACCTGATTTGCGTATTTTAAGCCGTGGTTGTCGTCGAAATTTCTGAGCAAATTTAAATTTTTTTGCTGGTGTAATTTTTCGAAAATGATAATCATTTGATGATGTACTGAATGGAAATGATTTCGGTTCAATCGTTGTTACATTATTGAAATCAATCGATTTTGAAATAGTAGCTGCAATTGAGGTGGAAGAGGAGGAAGTTGAAGCGGAGGAATTGGTATCAGAAGATGATTTAGTTGTTGGAATAACAATAATTGGTGTAGCAGTAGTAAAAGTAATATCAGAAGATTTGGTTGTTGGAATAACAATAATTGGTGCGGTATCAGTAAAAGTGGTATCAATGGTTGTTGTTGTATCGGTGTAAAAATCAGTAACAGATATCGTAGTGGTAATTGCCGTAGTGGTTGTTGGTTTTATTATTTCCCTTGGCCATTCATCTGCTAAAATTTAATGATTCAATGTAATTGATAGAATAGATAAAAAAACGAGCTTTTATAGCTAATAAAAATTATCACAAGAAAATTTAACAAATTTTAAAAAATTTCAAATTATCCACAGATTTCAAAAATATAAAAGGTTATCCAATAACCTTTCGAAATCACTTATTAAAATTTAATTAAAATATATCAAGTTATTCATAAAATTAATGAAAATTATTTCATCCCTCATATCAAATCAAATTTAATTTGATCGAAATTTGATTGTCAGCTTGATTCGTAGAAATGATAACAATTGAGAATATAGTTTGACCCTAATTTAACTACGACAATACGTCGTATAAATGATTGTGAAATTCCATATCACTTTCAATTTTTCAAATTATCTCAACATTGAAATTATAATTGGTCCTTCGATCAAATCAAAATTAGTTTGGTTAGAAATTTGAAGAATGCCATCAATTAATAAATGCATCCATAAAGAAAAATTCATACAAAATAAAGCTTTCTTTCGTTTATTATCTAATAGCAATTATTGATCTAATTTATTAATTCAAATTAATTGAATAACTTATTAGAGGAAAGAAAAGTTAAGAAAAGTAACGAAGCATCTCTGATAATAATTCGATCTAATCTCTGATAATAATTCGATCTAACTGATTGATCAAGTTTATTTCATCAAATATTTCATTCATTCATTCATTCACTAATTTTTGCATTCATGATAATTTCAAAAATAAAAATTGAAGAAAAGAGAAGTGAAATAGCTCTGATAATAAATCGATCGAACTGAATGATCAATTTTATTTTATCAGGCATTTCATTCATTCATTAATTTCTGCATTCATAATAATTTCAAAACTGAAGAAAAGAGAAATGAAATAGAATAAACTAAAACCTTCATTGATGAATAGTTTCGAATTTATATTAGCTTTTGAAAGTAATATTCCACCCAAACGCGGTCGTTTTTTTTCCTGTTGTTGTTGATGGTATTGTTGTTGTTGTTGTTGTTGGTCGTGGTGGTGTTGTTGTTGGTGCTGCTGTCGTAATTGTTGTTTAATAATATTTTGTATTCGATTTGAAAAATGTGATGAGCCATCTTTTGCTAGAATGATACGATGCCAATTTCGTCGATTGTACGGATATCGTACTGATTTTACTAATGGACCCAATTTATGCCGTCTAGCCTGCATATATATATATATATATATATGGATATATATATGCTTAAAATTAGAATGAAATTTAAATTAAACTATTATTATTGTTATCATTTATTATTTGTTACTATTATTGATAAACTATTATTATTGTTTATTACTATTATTGATAAACTATTATCATTGTTATTATTTATTATTTATTACTATTATAAAATAGTTAAAAGAAAAAAAAAGTGACATTAAAATTATCAATATTTGTAATATTTTATTCTTTTAATTCAATTAATTTGATTTTATTCTTATTTGAATAAATAAAAATAAAAACAGAAAATAACATTCATTATTATTTATTTGTTTTCTAATGTAAACAATATACAATAAATAATAAATAGAATAATAAAGAAAAAAGTAAATAATAGTTTTTCCTTCTTCATTGAAAATTATTGTTTGTATTAAATTTCTAAATATCATTATTTATTTCTTCGAAATTCTTTACCTCTATCCTAGCTCTTTTTTCTTCATCCATTTCAGTTACTGATGTTAAATGGCTTAATAAAATTGGCTGTGTTGTTATAGGCGTTGCTATTGTTGTTGTTGTTGTTGTTGTTGTTGTTGTTGTTGTTGTTGTTGTCATTGTTGTTCGTATTTTTGGCTTTACAGTTATCAATTTCTCCTTGATTTCATCATTATTAAAACTTTGTAGAAATGGTGAAATTTCATTGGATAATACATGATTCATTTCCTGAAAAATAAAACATGATCGGATACATGTAGTAAATATTTTCCTGATAAACAATAAGATTATTGCTTATAAATTTAATAAACAAAAAGTTTTAATTTTTAAAAAAAAGAAAAGGAAATTTCAGATTTATAGGGTTTATATGGTGGTACGGTATTTTATTGTATTGGCATACTGTCTTTGAAAATATCATTTTTAGCGGTACATTCAATGTTTTCCGCTAAAATTCATTAATTTGATAATGAGCAGAGGTATAGAATAATAATGGAATGTAAGCATAGAATAATATTGGGTTGCGAAAGCAGAGAACACGAAAAAAATAGGGGTACATGAATGTTTTCCGCTAAAATTCATTAATTTGATAATGAGCAGAGGTATAGAATAATAATGGGATGCAAGCATAGAATAGTATTGGATTGCGGGAACAAAGAATAGGAGTGAAATATGAGAAAAAGAACAACTATGAAATAGAATAACGAAACAGTAATGAGCTATAGAAACAGAATACTAGCGACACACAAGTGAACAGCAATATGGAACAGGAATAGGAACACAAAAATGGAATAATTGTAGGCACAGGAATAGAATAACAAAGTATGGGATAATACTTGTAAAAATCATCGTTCCATTTTCTGTTCTTTTAATTTTAATTATTTGATCAAAGAAAATAATGCTAACATTTCTAGCATAAGAAGAGAATAATTTTGGTCGTGCATAAATTTGTTCTATGGCATTCTGTAAGTGTTCCCGTGAATGTTCCAATCTCGAATTATTCATTATTCGTGATGGTTGTTTTCTAATAATAAATGTAAATTAACTTACACATAATTAAATACTATAAATTAGTATGCATTAATAATTATTTAAAACAATTGAAAATTACCAAAAAAAATTTTAGCACTTTTTTTGATGGAAAAAAAGAAATGTTAAACTTTAATATAAATTATTTACATTAATCGATCAAATGCTTCCGTTACAATATGTGAAGTAGAAGTGAACGGTCGTAACCTTCTAATATTGTTGATAATTAAATGACTTGGCCGACGACGATAATCGTAATTTGAGGTATATCGATATTGCTGAAAATAATAATTTAAAATATTAATCATCAATTTTTATTCAAAATATATAAATTCAAAGATGTGCCTACTATGTGTTTTTGTTATGATTAGTTTAAATTATTTACACAAAAATAAATAATATTAATATATAAATTAGTAATACTGTCATGTTAATAATTTCTAAATTTAATTTTTGATTTTTAATATTTCATCAATCTTTCTGTAATTTTCGTATCAATGAAATCAAAATAAAGAAGAAATTTCATTTAGTGATAAAAATTTTGTTCTAAATTTTAATCAAAAATAATCGGAGTAAAATAAAACGAAAAAAAGCAGACGAAACAAATATGTTTATCACCTGAACTTATCACCTGAATTATCATCTAATTCTTTTAAATTCCATTTATAAATTGATACAAAATCATCATTATCATTTATTGAATCATAAATATTCATAAGCAATAATTAAAACATTTCTTTTTCTTTGTGATAATTTTAATCACAATTATATTATTTCAATCATTCCATATGTTCCATTTTTAATTATGAAATTGATTAATATTTTATCATCGTTCTAGAGTGAATGAATAAATGATTCAAATGATTATTTATAACGTAATATGTGATATGTTACATATTATCATTAAGTCGATCTGTCCTAAAATATTATCACTAGGTTTAATCTTTCATAATATTTTGTTATCAGAATTTGTCTTAATCAACTTATTGGTTGCTGATTAAGACAAAGGAAAAAAATTATTCTACGTCACTAAAATCTAATTTTTATTAATATCAAATTTTTTTCTGAAGAAAATTAAAAACAAAGAGTTATGCAATAATTTCGCACATTTAATTGTATTTATCTCAGATCTGTTTATCTCTTCTTATCATAAATCTTATTGATAAAGTAATTAATATAATTTTTGTTTTTCGAATTCAATTAATGGATAAGAAAATAATTTCAAAAAAGTAAAATTATATTTTATTAATTACCATTATAATATATTATATTTTATACAGTGTGATGAGAAGAATTATATTTTATTAATTTCCATTATAATATACATTTGTGTGCTTTTAATTAGGTATTCTATAAGTGATAACTGGTAGCTTAATTATTCTTTATCACTATACAAATTGATAATAAATATTGATATCCTTTTTTTGCTATGAAAGAAAAGCCAGAGAAAAGGAAATTTAATATCTGATTTTCAAAAACAATGATTTCTTTTTCTTTATCTTCAATAAAATTATACCTCCATCAAAAATAATTATTTAATCATTTTAAAACAAAAACACTTCATAAATTTGAAAACAGAATTATTTGGAAATATCTTTTTATGCTAATCTTGACTTAACAACAAAAAAATCGTAAATTTTTAACTTACCTTTTTTTCAATAATTAGAGAGAGAGAGAGAGAGAGAGAGGAAGGAAAAGAGAAAAAGATAGCACATATTTTGTATTTATGATATCTTTGTTTTTTTTGCACGAAGGAAAAAAATTACTATCTTTTATAACTGATAACTGCTATTATCACTCATTATTAACAGCTATTATCAGTTATAATTAGGTTATTATAGTATCTTTATATTTTAATTCCAATTGAAGCATAATTTATGCTTGCAGGAATTTTAATTAAAAAAGATAACTACTATTATCAGTTGTATTATTAACTGACTATTATCACTCATTATTATCAGTTATAATTAGGTTATTATAGTATCTTTATATTTTAATTCCAATTGAAACATAATTTATGCTTGTAGGAGTTTTAATTAAAAAACGAGAACAAAAGCAAAAAACAAAGCGTAAAATAATTTTCAGAAATTGCTTGAAATATAAATAAGTAATATTTGCTAATTTCCTTTTTCTGAAAGACAATAATTTAAATTTAACATTTTAGGTTTGTCTTCAAAAAAAAAAACAAAAACGATTATGGCATGAAAAAACTATTTTTTGGAAATAATTATTCCTTTAAGGAGTAATTATCGTAATTTTATTATTGCTAATTATGTGAAAAAAATATAATTAAACTTTTAATGGAAATTTAGGATAATGGAATTATAAATGATTAAATGATAATTTTAGGTAGAAATTTTGAAGGAATATATTTGAAGGAATTTTGAAGGTGCAAAATATAAAAACAGGCTGCAGAAGCAGATTTAGACGGTTAAAAAAAAGAAATGGATTAATCAATTAATTAAATCTGAAATAAGTTTAATTTCGTTTAAAAAAGCAAAAAATGAAGAATAGATCTTAATATATTCGTTTTATTAATATCTATCTATTCCATTCAAAATTTCCTACAAAAAATGAAAACATTTTTCTAAGAAAAATAGAATTATTCATACTTCAGAAAATAATAAAATTGATTTCTTCCATGCATAAAATTCATGAAATTAATTATTTAATATATATTAGGAAATTAAATTTTTTCATGTTTACATAATAAATATTTACTAATTTGATGTTATCCCACAACAACTTCATAAATTTACATTTCACTTAATCACGTATAACATACGGGTTACGTTTTTTTTTTTGGCTCAACATAATTTTTACGTGGTATAAATATCATGCATATATAGATCATCGTTATACTAAATATATAACATTAGCTCATTAGTATTTTTATTATGATTAATGCAATGTCATTATAAATAATAGTAATAAATGATAATGACAACAATAAATAACAGTAATAATATATAACAACGAAATAATAGTGATATTAGATAACATTGAATAATAATAAATAATAATCATAAATAATAAATAATGATGAAAAACAATAATAAATAATAATAATAATCATTATCATTGTTGCTGGTTAATGGATTATCGATGATATTTATTAGGACAAAAAAAAAGAAAATAGTTGAATATTATTATTATTTATTATTACTGCTATTATTGTCATTAATAAAAATTATATTATTGTTGCTATTAACAGTAAATATTATTATTATTATTCTTAATTACGATATCTCATATGAATAGTTCTTCACATCTGAACGACACGAACAGTTCATTTTAGTTGGTTTCTAGGAATTTTATGATACACAGAAATTTGAATACAAAGAGAGAGAGAGAGAGAGAGAGAAAGAAATAAGGCATGTGAAATGAAATATATGGTGAAGGAAAATGGGATGTTAACTTTTGCATCAATATATAGTCATTATATAATTCTCGAAGTTGTTGAAGAAATAAAAGTGTAATTTCAATGTAAGAAAAAGGCAAAACAAAACATGTTTACTTAAATTAGTAAACAAAAAATTTAAATAAACAATAAAGGAAAGGAATAATTGCATTATTGACAAGCAATTAAAATAAATATCAATTTTTTTGAAATAATCAAAGCTTAGAAAAAAACTGAAGAATTGATTAAAATGTTTTTGTTTATATATAAGGTATTAATGAAATAGTTAACGTAATTAAGTAATACGATATAGATTCATGCACTACTACTACGGTGACGATATAGCACTACGGTGATACTTTTCATGCACTAATACTACGGTGACACTTATCAGGAAATACTACTACGGTGATACTTTTCAGGAAATCATTCAAACGTGTATTTCACATAATTTTTTTTTTACAGCAATATTAGTAGTAACTTTTTTCATTTTCAATTCAAAGTAGTAGAAATTATTTTCATCAAAACAATTCTATGATCGTAATAAGTCTGATATTCAGAATTCAGAATTGTATTTAATTGATTACGAAAATAATATTAATTAATTACAATAATTCATTTTTAATTTGTCACATCTAAATATTATTTATTATGTTTTTATTTTTTTATTTCATTCCAAGCAAATTTTGTAAATTATCGATTTTATCGGGGAATAAAATCTATTAATTTAATTTTACTAATTATTATTATTTTTATTCATTTAGTTTTACTAATTATCATTATTTTTATTCATTTAATTCAGTGAGAAATTAAGAAAATAGTAAGTAAATTTGAATTGAAAACTGGTAATTTTTTTAAATCATATGCTTTATAATTATAAAAATATCATTGCTATTAACATTAATTATTCTATTACTGTTATTATTATCATATAATCAATAATGCTTTATCATATAATTATCATGCAATCATACTTAATTATATGCTTTGCATGAATTTACAATAATTTTGCAATTAATTTGTAATTATCAAATTATTAAATAAGATAGTAATTATAAATAAAAAATTCTTTTTCATACCATTATTATCCTACCATTCCATTATAACAATATCGACAGTAATTGCAGCTACAACAACAACAACTGTCTACTACTACTACTACCACTACTACTACCACCACTACTACTACTACCACTACTACTACTGCCATTTTCAATAGTCATAAAAGTTAATTTCACATATTTTTCTTTCATCATTTTTTTTCTTCTGTAATTAAACCAGTTTTTAATTAAATTGATTAATTTAAAAAAGTGGGAAAAAATTTTTTCATAACAATTCATAGCAATCATATTTTTCTTATCGTATAATAAAACTAATTTTTAAATTATTTTAATTAATTAATTAAACATGATAAGCAATTAAAAAACTGATAAGTGAAAAAATGATATATTTCATATGATAACTTACGAATTATTAGTGATAAACTAACAATTTATCGATTTAATCTTGAAAATATCATATATCATCAATAGATATTATTATTATTATTAGAAAAATCATGTTTTCATAGAATTTATTATCAATAAAATTTTTTCTTCTGGCTATTATAATAAATTATAACGATTGTAATTAATATTTATCACGCAATAATTTATTACATTTATCTTTGGTTAATCAAATTCTATTGTTATATGATTTCATAATTACTGTCATATTATGATAGTATTTTATGATATTAATTTTATCATTAAATAGATGGTATAATACAAATTTTCATATGAATTTATTAATGATTTTAAAATCAAAAAATTTTTCTTTCTTAATGATAAACAATCAAATTAATTAATTAAATAATCGGTAAGCAATTAAATAACCGATAAGTGGAAAAATGATATATTTCATATGATAACGTGCAAATTATTAATGATAAGCGAACAATTTAACTTTTTAATACTTGAAAATATCATATATCATCAATAGATATTAATATCAGAAAAATCATGCAAATATTTGCAAAAAATATGTTATTCATAAAAATAATAAATGTGAAAAAGGAAGAACTCATTAATTAGAATTTCAAATTTAAATTATTCTTTTAATGTATAATTTAAAAGAACTTATCAGTCGATAATTTCTAATTCTTATCAATCGATAATTTCTAACTCTTATCAATCGATAATTTCTAATTTTTATCAATCGATAATTTCTAGTTCTTATCAATCGATAATTTCTAATTCTTATCAATCGGTAATTTCTAATTCTAAAATTTAAATGAGTTCATTCACTACAACCAATGCCTGTAACTTTATTTATAAAGAAAAATTGTTATCAAATTTTACTTTTTCGTACATTTTATAATTTTTGCATAATTTCAATTTAATAATTTAAAAAAGAAATTGAAATCTTATTTAGAATAGATTTAAATTAATTAGATTAACTTAGACTAACAAAAATTAATTAAATTAAATAACAATATTTTCATTCATTTAATTAAAATTGTTTTATCAATAATATCAAAATTGAAATTATTCATTTCCTTGAACTATCACAAATGCTTCTTTCATTTTTTAATAAATTTTCTTCTTCTTTTATTCCAACCAAAATCTGGTTTTTATTGAAGTTGAAATATTTTTAAAATTTGTTCCCAATTGTACCATACCTTTTCACCCAGAATGCATTATAATTTTCAATTCAAAAAAAAATTTGGTAAAAATTTTGTCGAAAAAATATGAAAGTTAGATATATATATAAATAATATAAAAAGAAGTTAGATCTATATAGATAATATAAAAAGAAGTTAGATATATATAAATAATATAATGAGAAGTTAATATATATAAATAATATAAAAAGAAGTTAGATATATATAAATAATATAAAGAGAAGTTAGATATGTATATATAATATTAGGATAAAAATTTGATAGTAATGTATAATTGAATTGTGCATTGCTTTAATAATATAAAGTAATTATATTATTAATTATTATAAAGTAATCATATTATTAATTATATGCTAAATTATATTTTTTAAACAAAAAAACAAAATTGAGAATTTTAAATTTTTGAAATTGTAAAAAAACAAAATTTCATTTTTTAGGACAATTTTTGCTGCAATTTTCAGACAATTCCTTCTTTTGATAAATTCATAAATTTTGAAATTTAAAATAAATAAATTCAATTGAGAAATATAATATAGAATTTCATTCTTTTTTTCGTCCGTTTTGCTCTTTGCCTTTTAAACTATAAAATAAACTATTTGGAATTTTTTCTTTTTTCTATTTAATTTAAATCCTTTTTTTTTGATAAATTCGTTAATTTTGAAACTTAAAATAAATAAATTCAATTGAGAAATACAAGTTAGAATTTCATTTTTTCTTTCGTCCGTTTTGTTCTTTGCCTTTTAAACTATAAAATAAACTATTCGGAACTTTTCCTATTTTTTCCTATTTAAATTTAATTATGCGTTAAATATTTGCTATTGCTCTTTTTTTAATTTCAAATTCTTCCTTTCATTTCATCAATTTTAATAGTTCTATAAAAATAAGTGAGACGAAGAAATTTATGAGATGAGGAAATAAGAAATTTTTAGAAATATTCACATGAAAATTTCTCTTAATCTTTTTTTCGCCTAATTTTTTTACTTTTTCATTATTTTTTTCCTACAACAATTCGGAATATTTTCGACACCTTTTTTTCAAAGAAATTAAAATTTGAAAAAACAAGATTTTTTTTTTAAAATATTGAAATAAGAAATTTTCAACAATAATTTCATAAGTATTCATTTTTCATTTCTTTCTCATTGTTTCTTGAAATTATATTAAACAATTCTTTTGTTTTTTGTGAAATTATATTAAATAGTTCTTTTGTTTTTTGTAAAATTATATTAATTGGTCCTTTTGTTTTT
Organism: Cercopithifilaria johnstoni; assembly: GCA_916381525.1. Taxonomy (NCBI): domain Eukaryota; kingdom Metazoa; phylum Nematoda; class Chromadorea; order Rhabditida; family Onchocercidae; genus Cercopithifilaria; species Cercopithifilaria johnstoni. The sequence goes on along the minus strand of CAKAEH010001578.1, from coordinate 12,401 downwards.
TGCGAAATTATATTAAATAATTCTTTTGTTTTTTGTAAAATTATATTAATTGGTCCTTTTGTTTTTTGCGAAATTATATTAAATAATTCTTTTGTTTTTTGTGAAATTATATTAAATAGTTCTTTTGCATTTTTTGAAATTATTATTTCTTTGTTTTTGAAAGAATGAAAAAGAGGAAAGAAATGCGAGATAGAAATACAAATGAAAAATTTTTGATTTGGAAATATTTGCTCATTGATTGTTGCCAGTTCAAACAATTATAATTTATTGGAAAATTGTGAAGAGAAGCGGATCCAATCTAAATATCTAAAATTTTAAAATTAGTCAAAGTCACCTTCATTATAATTATTTGGATTATTTCCTTCATCTATTTTCCGATATTCCTTTTCAAACTTCTTCTTCGTCGTCAATTCTCTCTTTTCCATTGAATTATTTCCGTTCATTAACAAATGGTATATGGATGAAAATGGACCCGATATAGTTCGTATAAATGAAATGAACTACTGCCTCTATTACAGATTGAAAACCGGAAATTGGTTAAATTTTGAAAATTGGATAAAATGATAAAAGATTGGGATAAAATGAAAGACAAAAGGAAAAGATAAAACGAAGAAAGGAAATTAAACGAAAAAAGAAAAAAGGAATTCATTACTATAACAAATATTTAAATTTATTACTATATAAAAAAAGAAATATTTGAAATTGATTAAAAGAGTAATTGTTATCATAAATAAATATAATCATAACTAAATTTCTGAACAAATAAATATTCAAACGATTAAATATATATTATTATTACTAATTAATAAGTATTTTAATTAAAATGAATGTTTTAAATTGATTAAAAGAGTAATTATTATCGTAAATAAATGTTTAAATAAATAATTCCAATTTAATTTCTGAATAAATAAATATTTAAACGATTAAATATATATTTATCATTAATTAATAAATATTTTAATTAAAACAACAGATAATAAAATAAATAATAGTGACGATAAAAAAAATTGCAATAAACAATAATAAATAGAAATTTTAATAATAATTTCTGTATTTTTCCAAATATATTCATTTTTTATTGACAGATATAAAATAATTCCAAGAAACTATGAGTACTTAATTTAAATCATTGAAGAAATAATTTAATAAATAGTCCTTAATGAATAGTACTAAAATAGTTAATGCAAAATTAGAAGGAAAATGAAATAATTATTTTCTCAAATATTTTACTTTTTTTCATTTCTTTACTTTTATCAAAAAAAAAAATCGATAATTTGTATCTTAATACATAGGTGAGCATTAGATGTTG
>CAKAEH010001578.1:0-10923 GCA_916381525.1 Cercopithifilaria johnstoni | reverse complement strand
GAGCATTAGATGTTGCAAATATGTTGAAAATTCAATTTATTTGCTAAATTATTGTATGGGAAAAAAGTTGAGAAAAAAGTGATTTAATTATTTTCCCAAATATTTTGATTTTTCTCATTTTTTCACTTCTACCAGAAGAAATCAATAATTTGTATCTTAATACATTGGCGAGCATTAGATGTTGCAAATATGTTGAAAATTCAATTTATTTGCTAAATTATTGTATGGGAAAAAAATTTGTGAAAAAAAGTGATTATTTCCTAATTCCATTTTTTTTTCTTCCTTCCTTTTAAGTTAACAAATAGTTGAAATATGACGACGCAAATTAAAGTCTCAAATATTGTTCAGAATTAAATGCCCTCAATTTGTTCATATCGGAATCGTCTCGCGAAAATGATCCGTTTACAAAACTGTAAGCGATAATTAAAGGGATGTAGAGATGAAGAATGATCGAAAATAGAGAAATTTGAAATTGCCATTTGTAGTCGATTGATCAAAGATTAGTGAATTTAATTTAAATTTAATTGAATATTTGTATTTAGTCATATTTTATACTTTGTTTAATATTTAATGAAATTATCTTCCATTTTATGCTTCCCCAAATTACATCAATGCTTCGAAGCGTTGAATTCTATGTATATCATTAAATAGAAGACATTTATTGATCGTTTAATTTTAAAATTTGAAATTTTAAAATTAAAAAAAAATATTATCATCATATTCAATGGCTATTAAATTTTTTATTTTATATTTCATAAATTTTTGTAATGAATTTTTAAAATTTAATTCTCAACTTTTATTGATACTTCAGGTAAATAAAATTTAAAAAAAAGTAAGAGGTAAATTGTATAACAAACTTAAAAATTTGGCATACTTAATATTTATTAATTAAATTAGTTATACTTATGTTTGCCGAATTTAAATTTGTTATACTTATATTTGTCTAATTTAAATTATTATTATACTTATATTTGTCTTATTTAAATTTTTGTTTTACTTATATTTGTCTGATTTAAATTATTGTTGTACTTATATTTGTTTACTTCAAATTATTGTTATACCTATATTTGTCGAATTTAAATTTTTGTTGCACTTATATTTGTCTAATTAAGATATTCCTATACTTATATTTGTCTAATTTAAATCTTTGTTTTACCTATATTTGTCTAGTTTAAATTAGTTATACTTATATTTATCTAATTTAAATTTTTGTATTCCTTATTAAAATTTTCCGATTATTATTATAAATAATTATTTATAACATGCATGCATGCAAATTTATTACTTTTTTTTACATATCTATTAATTATTCTAATTTTTGTATTTTTGTTTTAAATTAATATTTTGTAATTTTTTTTTTTAAATTAAAAAAAAAGAAAGCCAACGAAAGAAATAAAAAGAACTTACCGCACAATTAATTTGCCAATTAATAATGAAGCATGGAAATGTTGAATATAGCAGCAATAAATATTGTAAATAATGGAATAAGGCGAACATTACTGACCATTTAGGTAATTATTGTGACAAATTTTCGATAAAAATTGTTTATCAATGATTTGTCTTCCGTTTTCTGTTGATGATAATAATAATAATAATAATAATAATTGATTGAATCGCATTATCAAATATCACAATTGTTGTTAATCATTTGATTTTGATAAATTTCTGCAAATTATCAATTTTTTGCATAATTAAAAATTTAATTAGCAAATATTATTGATTTTTAGTAATTAGAAAAAAACAATTCAATTAACTATTTTACAATAATTAACATAAAACAATGCCAAAAAATTGTGAAGAAAAAGAAGTGTAGAAAAGATGATGGATCATTCAACGAAAAAAATGGATAAATCGAAATTGTTTTGATGACGTTGAAAAAAAAACTGGAACCGGAATACGTGATAAATAAATGAATTTTTTTTCGTTCCGTTTTTTCTTCCTCTGAAGAACTTTGAAAGAGCAAAATTTGGGATAGAAGAAGGAAGAAGTGTTGTGAGAGATGGAATAGAATGAGTAGTAGTAGTAGTAGTAGTAGTAAAGGATCATTTTGATTCAGATGACACCAATCTTGGCGACGACCAGGATGATGATGACAACAACGACAATGACATAGTTTAAACCGGCTCATGTACCATCACTCAAAATCCTAAATGTTGCAGTAAAATCATGGATAATATTGCTTATTCACTATCATTATCATAATTACTATCAATGACAAAAATTCGATGAATGATATGATAGTTAAAAATTAATTCATTTATAAATTGAAATTATAGAATTGTTTAAAATTCTATTAATTCTTAGCAAACACAAATTGAGTTATCTTAATATAATCAAAACAACTGAGTTATCTTAATATAATTTAACTATTTATTGTTTGATATAAACAGAAATCATTGTGCTAATTAATGATAGCAGGTAACAATGCATTAATTGATTGTTGAAAGAAAATGAAGTCGAATTATTTTTTTTTAGTTAGCTTATTTATTCTTATGTTAATTAATTGATCGAACGATGATAATAATAATAATAATAAAATTTTCAGAAAAAAATTAATTTAATCTTTAAAAATTATTTTTTATTATATTGAAATTACTTTTACAATATATCCAATTAATTAAATAATAATTGTAATCAATTAATCAATGATAACGACAAATAGTGGTTTAAATCATTAAAATTATATCTCCATTTGAAGTTGTAAAATTATCTTAAATTGAATAATCAAGTAATTATTATTATAAACAATAATGATCCGATATATGAAATGGATTTCGATTTTATAAACTATATAATCTCTTATGGTATAAAATTTTTTCATAAATTTAGCTAAAAAAAAATATGAAATATTCGACGATAAATTGTGCGCTTCAATTTCATCGTACAAGTATTATCTATTGCATATCTTATATATAAACAATTACCGTACTCTACCGTATAAATTGGCATGTGTAATGAAGTATCCAAAAATAATACTGTGTAAAAAAATTATGGTATGATGTGAAAATAAAAATTAAAAATTGAAATAAAAGTGTTAAAAAAGGAAATTTGCTAAGGATAAGTAGAAAGAAAGAAATAGAGTAAAATAGAGTGGAACAACAAATGAATAAACAAAATAAAAGTAAATAAAAGGAATTGAATAAATTTTCAAATAATAATTTTAAAATTTTAATTGAGTTAATTTAATATAATCAATTATTAAAATGAGAATTTTCTCAATCCAATTAACATTCGTAGATTTCACAGCTGTAAAAGCTTTTCGGATTTAAAATTATTGTTAGGAAAACTAAGCGGAATTCACGAATTATACGATGAATCCAACAATGATACATAACCGGATCATATCTTTGCATGATGTTGTAGCCAAATAGTTACTAGAGAAATTTTGCAAAATGAAAAAAATGAGGAAAAAATATGCATTAACAGTTTTTTTTTCGATGCCTATTGATAATACCGGGACATTTGAAGTAAATCAGTTATGGATGATAGAGCATTGACCTAAAATCGAAAATGAAATAGGAAACTTTAGTTAGTGAATTAATCAATTTTAAAATAACATACATTTATCCACAATGGTTAGTCCTGTTTACAGGTAAGGATAAAACAAAATGGGTGCTTGTCAACTGCAATAAATTCAATCATCAATCAGAAATACCAAATTCTAGCATTTCTGATAAGATTGTCCCGTCGAAATGGTTTCAATTTTAAAATTCTCATTACATTCGAAAATGTTTCACGTTTTTATTAAAAGTAAACAACGATATTATTAACAACATTTTTCAATCAATTTTTTTTTTTCAATAATTTTAAATTCACTAAAAATGATTTTTCATTAAGGTATCATCAATTGTCGATAAAATTTGATTCTCGTTCAACAGAAAATGGTAAATTGATGTAATATCTATTATTTCCCATTATCCTGAAATTAAAATATACATTCTATAAGAAATGATATAATCTTTTGATTTGATTATTAATTGAAAGTTATTGAATTAAAAAAAAAATGAATCAGAAATTTAATCATTTTGAATTATTCTTTGAAAACGAAAAAATATGGAATACTAAGTTTATTTTAGGCTAATTATAATAATAGAAAAAATACATTATACAATTTATATGGGTGACAAATAATTTCACATTTAATTTTTCAAACATATTCAGAAAAAAAAAACAAAAATTAATTATTATAAATTATATCAGCCAAAATTATATGCCCAAAATATGCATTAACTTTAAGCTTATTGTATAAGTAAAATTATAAGCAAATTATATTTCATTTTGCTGTTCCATTTAGTCAAAGCTGTTTTTATAATTAATCTGCGTAAAAACAAAAGAAACAAAAACAAAAACAAAATTAAAAGCCAAACATATGCGGCATATGATTTGTAGCCAATTGTTAGCCTTATTTGTGTACTTTCAGTAAAATGAACGATTCAGTTCAATATTTTTTGTTCATATTATTTGTAGAAAGTAAGCCGTGCGCACGTACACATACACGCACGCACATACATGCACGTAAACAAACATATACGCACGTACACACATACACACGTACACACATGCACACGTACACATACATACACACACATATATATTAATGTTCCTTTCATTTTTTGACTAAAAAATGTTTTTGCAAAATTTAGATTTTATGTGAAATTTCGAAAAAAGCGATGACAATAATATTTGCATCGGAAAAATTTAAAAAAAGGATTCATCCTTTAAATACAATTTGTATAAATTAATAATTAAAAATTAATAATTATAAATAATTAGTAAATTATAAATTAATAACTTTCATTAATAATTAATAAATAACAAATAGAAAAATTTATTTTATTTTTTTTGAATTTCTTTTTATTTTCTTTTCTTTTTCATTCGTCTTTTATTACTTGTTTATCTCATATTTTCATCATTTATTGTTATTACATTAGTTATCTAAGCCTTAGTATTTTGAAAATTTATTTTCTTATTGATTGTCTTATCAGCTTAGCTTTTTTCTTATCAAATTTATCAATAGAAATGGATTCAAAGAAATGAATGAATGAATGGATGATTTTTTTTTCACAACTTGTCTATTTATGTATTAAAACTTATCAATACATAAATGTATACTGATAAAAATTGCATATTATCATATTATCCGAAAAATTGCAAAATGTAAAAAAAAGGTAAAACAAATGAATTATTAATATTATATTCGTTAACAGTGATAGGTAAAATATTTTTAATTTTCAAATTGCATTCAGTAATTGCAATTTTTATTATTATACATTTATGTATAGAAGTTTTAGATAAGTTTATTAATATACATATAGATAAGTTAAGTTGCCAAATTGGACACTGAATATTGAGGAGCAAGAATTTCGAATTTTTGTGTTGATGTGATCGTTCCATAATTCATGTATGTTTGCAATTTACATTTATGCATCTAATTGTACTAACATTTTACTAATTAGTTAATTAATTAATTAACATTTTACTAATTGATTAATTAACATTTTACTAATTAATTAAATTAGTTAACCAATCAACATTTTAGCATTAGCAATTGCATTTTGTTTTCTTTCGGTATTTACTTCTCAATAAAGCATTCGTTATTATTTTAATTCATAAAAATTAAATTAACTGATAAAAAATAAGGTTTCAAAAAAATTATATTAAATCACATTTTTCATGCTAAATAATAGAAAATCACAAATGGGTCATCTTTTGCTGAAATTCCCTTTTTTCTGTTTTCCTTAATTTAATTTAGAATTTATAACAACAACGCATAGCATCACCATTTGTTATAATATTAACCGTTAAACTCTCAGCAAATTTTCAGCACGCAATTACTTGACAGTATATTAGAGTAGATAAAATGAAATAAAATATTTCATTTGGAGAGAAAGAGAAAGAGAAAGAGAAAGGATAAATTTATTTGACATCATCAAATTCAACTATGCAACAAAAGAGAAAATGGGTAGCATCCGGTGTAATAAAAATTTTCAATCGCTTATTTATGTGCAAACAACATATTTACGTGCAGACTACACATTTGCCGTGCAAACTATATATTTACGTGCAAACTATATATTTCGTGTAAAATATATATTTACGTGCGAACTGCATATTTACGTGCAAACAGCTATTTATATGAAAAACAACATATTTAGAGGTATGCATATAAAAATTAAAAAAAGAAAACAAAAAGGAACGATGATTATATTAATGCAATAAGCAATTCTTTTCATTGCTCTTTATTAATTTCTGGTTAAAATTTTCACAGCGATAATGAGTGAAAATGTAAAAAAGAGTGACAAAGAAGGAGATGAAATGGGAAAGATTCTAAATTAAAAGAAAATGAAAAACATTAAAATGGAAAAGAAAATGAAAAACATTATTGTTCTCTTTAATGAATTAAAAAGCAGAAATGAATTAATTTAATATTGCCGAGAACGGAACACAGAAATGCTTTTTTATTTGATAACGATAATGTAAATAATTTGAATTGATCAATTTAAATTTCAAATTTCAAAACTTACAACTTTCACTGTTATTTTTTGGGATTTAACGACTTTTAGAGAGTGACTGAAATAAAACTGATAAAGAAAAATCTTATAATTTTATTCATTTATTAATAAAAGAAATGAAAAAATTTATTTATACCTTAGCTCATCATTTCATATTTATAAATATCGCAAATATCATGCCTAAGCCTAAAAGACGATGGATAAAAGGCGACAAGTTTATTTATTTTCAATTAGAAACATATCAAAGTAAAAATGTTTAAACTTATATACATATATCACATTCTGTTTTCTCTTTTTGACAATTTAATTATTGCTAATTTAATAAGGCATCACTATTGCTGATATCATGTATGCCTAGAAATAACTGCATGGCTTTTTCATAATCTAACCAATAATTTGCTTGTATTTTACCCCAAATAAACTAATGTTAGTTGGTTATTATTTCAGTGATTAATTAATACTTAAATTTCTTATCTTAAGAGGGATATTTTTAGCCTCTAAGTTACTAAGTTATTACAATCAAATTATCTTTAATCTAAAATGGTACATTTGAATTATTTTTTAATTGATTTCTTATAATTATAAAAGGAGACAGTATTTGGATGGGAATAGCTGTTGTGAAGTATAAATAGCTTATTTCAAAAATGATTAAAATTGGCAGAACTTTCATCATTATTATTATTGTTATTTATTATCATTATCATCATTAAAATTTCTTATTATTATTTATTGTCATCATCATTTCTCTATACGATATAATATAATGAATACTATTTGAATATATACGAGATATAATAATAAAAATCACTGTCATCATTCCTGTATATAATATAAAATAATGAAGATGTATTTAATTTAGATTGATTACTTTCCTTTATATTAAAATAATTTTATAAACTTTTACGACTTCTCTTTCTGATATTTTAAAATTTTTATTGTATTCAAATTGGTACTGGAAAAATCTTTTGTGTCAATTTAAATCTTTGTGATTCTATTCGTTATCAGTGTTGTAATACTGTTAAGACTATAAAAAAAGATTTTCGTTTATTTTATCAAATTGATCATTTGCTAAAATTCCTTAATTTAAGTTCTAATTAAAACTAGCAAGAGATATATCATCATTCTTTCGCTGCAATTAATTTTTCAATTCAATCATTTTAAATTACTCCCAATTTCGTATGTTTAATTTAAATTAAAACTAACCAAAATATCATTATCCTTTCTTCAACAATTTGATCATCGTTGTAATTAAATTTTTTCAACCATTTTTAGGTTTGTTTTATAGCATTATTAAATTCATTTCAAAATTATCACAATTTTTATACTGCGGAGAAATTTTTTAATAGCTAATTATTTAATATATAAGTGATATAAAATGATATATAAAATGTGATACATAAAAAAATTAAAATAATACATAAAAAGTAAAATATAAGATGCCTAATTACTTAATATATAATATCTTTTGTTTTTTGTTTGTTGAAAAAGTGATATATATAAAATGTTTCAATTTCAAGCAAATTTTATTTCTGCTAATAATAAAAAATGTACGAGACAAAAAATATAATGACAGTTGGTTGGAAAAAGTTTAAATAACGTAAGCTTTAATCCATTAAATATATGATCTGTTTTTGTTTCCAAAATTTAATTTATTAGTTTTCATTAAACGACAGAAAATCAAATGGAAAAAAAGGATAGGAAGAAAGTGGGTGTAAATAGCAATAACAACAACGATGATAATAATAATAAATAAATAAATAATTTGATTTCAAATTCATTTAGCAGTTAATTTATTTGTTGACAAATTTTCCGCTACGTGCAAAAATTTATTTATCATTTTTACAACTTTTTTGTTCTTTCATATTTTTAAAATCAAAATAAGTGAGATAAAAAAGAAAAGTTAAATCAGAAAAGAAAACAATTGAAAAAAAATGATCGATTAATTGATGAAAAAGTTTTTATAGAATTTTATCAAAACACACGTACATATGAAAATATAATATCATTGTGGTAAAATCAAAATGTAACATCGCTTTTCACTATTGTTTTATCAAATTTCATGCTTTAGCTTGTTTGCTTGCTTGCTTTTATTGTTTTTTGAAATTTTAACAAATATTTTAATAAATAATTTGAATTATGATCAATTTGAATTTTGATGAATAAATTGAATTATAATTTATTAAATAAATTGTGATTGAAATTAAAATTTCGGCCGATAGTCTTGTTTGTGAAAAAGAATTTTGGCAAAATATTTTGTCAAATTCAATTTTCAACATTATTTAACTTCCTCAAACACATTTCTTTTAATTGGTGAAGTTTCTACTGAAAGTATATTACTGCATTATAATAACCTATCTGCCGAAATTTTGCCGAAAATTTTTTTTTTTTATGATTATAAAATTTCAATAATTACCAATTACATATATTATAACAATTTCAGTTAGGAATAATTACATATATTTTTCAAAATAAACTTAAAATTTTTTATAATCATAAATTATTCTCTTAATTATTGCTAATCTTTTTTAATTATCAATTATACATGTATGTTATAAGAGAAGGAAGCGATAAACAAAATTTTCGATGAAAGAATAGAAAGTAAAATATCGTAAATTTTTTATGAAAAAATCTGTTAATCGCAGATTTCATCAATTTTCATAATAAACATATAGCAAATTAATCAATTTATCTCGTGTAAAATTAAGGATAAAAATGGCCTAAAAACATTTCAAAATCCCTATTTTAGGCTAACTGAATAAAAAAATCAGCCAAATTAAGTTAATTTATTTTTTTTTTGCTTTTTGCTTCATTTTTTTCGGCATGTTTTTATTTCCATCTCATTTGCTTTATTTTACTCAATTATTTGATAGAATTTTAAATGATCGTTAAAATGGCTTAGGAAAAATTAGACAAAAAAAATATGATCGTAAAAATAGATAACAAAAGTTTGATTGATTACTGCAACGATTAACAATGCATCAAATAGGATTAGATGGTTTGTTGAAATAGTATTGGAAGAAGTAAAATGTTTCGTTCGTCAAAAGTTCAATGATTTTAGGCTAATATTAATAAAATAATTTTTATTAGAAGAATTAAAATGTTTCGTTCGTCAAAAGTTCAATGATTTTAGGCTAATATTAATAAAATAATTTTTTACCATTCAAAATAAAACGTCTTTTTTTTTAATTTCTTTTTATAACAATATATAAATGAGTAGAAAAATCAATATTTGAAATGGATTAACATTTTTCCAACTCTAAAATAGTTCATTTCCTGTTTTTCCATTTCTTTTATTTCGCTTTTTTCTTTTTAAATTGTAACGTTTTCTTCTATTTTGTGATAAAATAAAAGAAGGAAAAATTTGTAAATAAAATTTCGCAAAAAAAAAAAAAATGCCTAATATTTTAGGATACAATTATTGATTGATTTTCAAATAATTAATTTATTTTCAATTTTCAATTTTCATTTCATTTTTTTTTTAAATAATACTTTTAATGAGTTATGAATAATTGCTCGACAAATTAATACTTTGGCCATTTTCATTAAATTTGTAAATAAAATTTCGCAAAAAAAAAAAATGCCTAATATTTTAGGATACAATTATTGATTGATTTTCAAATAATTAATTTATTTTCAATTTTCATTTCATTTTTTTTTAAAAAATAATACTTTTAATGAGTTATGAATAATTGCTCGACAAAAACAATACTTTGGCCATTTTCATTTCTTTCTTTTGAAATATTTTAAAAAAAAAATTCTTTTAATTATTGTTTGCAACAATTTGCTAATAATAACAATTTTCATTTTCAATTTGTTGAAAAATTTATCATTTCTCTTTTTTTGCGCCGCTTATTTCATTTTCTTCAGTTCATTCAAATGTAATTTTCTCCTATAGCTTACAGCTGAGATTTTTTTTTTGCAAAAATTTTAATTTTAATTTACAAATTTTGCAAATATGCAAAGAAATAATTTCCTATAAATTAGCTAAAAAATTTGTAAGAATTTTTTTTTAAATTAAATGAAATAATGGAGCAGAGATGTTATAACGGGTGTGAAAATCCCCGTAATTTTCCTCGTAATCCTGTAATCTCCGTAATTGTAGTAATTTTTGAAAATTTTAATTTTTTATATTTTCTTTAACAAAAAGCGAAAAATAATAATTCATTAAAAATTAGCTAAAAAATTTGTAAGAATTTTTTTTAAAATTAAAAGAAATGAAGGGAAGATGCCTATATCGGGGGATTTTCATTTGCTAGTAATTTTGAAAATTAATTAATTTTTTTCTGATTAAAAAATTTTTTTGATGCAGTATTAAGGTCAAAAGTACAATCAACTAGTCAATTAAGTGCAAATAAGTAAATTTAGCAAATATGCAAAAAAATTACCAAATTTTTGATTGATACAAGCTGTT